>PVLA01005859.1:0-55825 GCA_004027455.1 Hydrochoerus hydrochaeris
ATCAAAAGCTTTTTTTGCATCTATTGAGATGACCATGTGGTTTTTGTTTTTGACTCTGTTGATGTGGTGTATAACATTTATCGATTTGCATATGTTAAACCATCCTTGCATTCCTGGAATGAAACCCATTTGGTCATGATGTATAATCTTTTTGATGATTTGATGCATTCTATTTGCCAGTATTTAATTGAGAATCTTTGCATCAGTGTTCATTACTGAGATTGGCCTTTAGTTCTTCTTTTTGGTTGGGTCTTTCTCTAGTTTTACTATCAGAGTGATACTTGCCTCTAAGAATGAGTTAAGGAGGACTGCTTCTCTTTCAATTTCACTGAATAGTTAAAGAAGTGTTGGAGTCAACTCTTCTCTAAATTTCTTATAGAATTCAGCCACAAATCCATCAGGACCTGGGCTTTTCTTTGTTGGTAAATTTTTAATCATATTTTCAATTTTAATAGCTGATATTCAGTTTTTTCAAAATCATTATATCTTCTTGATTGAGATTTGGTAGTTCATATTTTTCTAGAAATCTGTCCATTTCCTCTGTGTTTTCAACCCTATATGAGTAGAGATTCAAATGTGTATTCATTATCTTTTGAATTTCCATGGGATTTGTAGTGATTTCTCTCTTTTCAGCCCTTATGTGAATTTGAGTTTTTTCTTTCTTTTTCTAGATAAGGATGGCTAGAAGTTTATCAAATTTGTTTATTCTCTCAAAAAACCAGGTTTTTGATTCATTAATTCTTTGTATTTGTTTTAGTTTCAATTGCATTAATTTCTGCACTGATATTTACAATTACCTCTCTTCTATCAGCTTTGGGTTTAACTTGCTCTTCTTTTTCTAGGAGCTTGAGATGTAGCATCAGGTTGTTTATTTGTGTTCACTCCATTTTCTTGATATGACAATATATTGCTATATATTTCCGTCTTAGGACCACTTTCATTGCATTGCACAGGTTATGGTATTTTGCATCCACATTTTCATTAAATTGTAGGTATGGCTTTATTTCTTTTTAATTTCACCTGTAGCCCACTGGTTGTTCAGAAGGTTGTTTAATTTCCATGTAGTTTTTCTGGTTTTGTAATTTCTTTGCCATTAATTTCCTATTTCAGTGCACTATTATCAAATGTTATGCATGGGATAATTTCAATCCTTTTGCATTTACTTAAGAATGTTTTATGGGATAAAATATGATCTATTTTTGAGAATGTCCCATGTGCAGCTGAGAAGAATATATATTCTCATGTGGTTAGGTGGAACATTCTGTAAACATCTACTAAGTCCATTTGCTCACAGGTATACTTCATTTCTATTATTTCTTTCCTGACTTTTTGTCTAGTTGACCTCTTTGTGACAGTGGGGTATTAAGGTCTTCTATTACAATTGTATTCTTGTATTTGACATTTCATGTCCATTAGTATTTGTCTTATATAGTTGGGTGCTCTTGTGTTTGGTGCATGTATATTTATACTTGTTCTTCTTCTTGATGTTTTCCACTGACAAATATGTAGTGACCTTCTTTATCTCTTGATCATTTTAGGTTTGAAGTTCACATTGTATGCAAACAGAATAGCTACCCCTGCTTTTTTCTAGGTTCCTGTTGCATGGATATTGTTTTCCATCCTTTGACTTTTAATCTGTGAGTTTCCTTTTGGGTCACATGTGTTTATTGTATACAGCACATTGTGAGATCCTGTTTCTTGATCCATTCTGTCAACCTGTTTCTTTTGATGGGTGAATTGAGGCCATTTATATTTATGGATATCACTGATATGTACTGGCTTAACTTTGCCATGTTATGTTTCTGTTGTTTGTTTTCTTCTTTTCCCCCTTGTTTAACTTTTTGCCCTGCCTGGTGGTGTTTTTCTGTTGTTCTAGATATTATGGTAATTTTTCTCTACCTAGCATGTCTTTCAATACTCTTTCTAAGGTTGGTTTGGTGGACATGAATGTCTTCAGTTGTTCTTTGTCATGGATATACCTTATTTCTCTATTAAATTTGAAAGACAGTTTTGCTGGGTACATCAGTCTGGGCTGAAAGATGTTTTCTTTCAGGGATTGAAATACTTCACCCCAAGCTCATCTTAACTTGAGGGTTTGTGCTAAAAAGTTTGCTATGATTCTGATGGGTTTTCCTTGATAGATGAGTTGTGTCTTTTCTCTAACAGCTTTTAATATTCTGTTTTTATGTTGTATGTCTTGGATTCTTCTTATTATATATCTGGGTGTAGATTTAGGTTGGTTTTGACTGTTTCATATTCTATGTCTCACATATCTGTATATCAGATTTTTTCCCCCATGTTTGGGAAATTTTCTGTTATTACTTCTGTGAATAGTTTACCTATGTCATTTGTGTTGACCCCTGCATCTCCATTGATGCCTATTAGTCTTATATTGTTTCTCTTGGCATCATCTTGAAGCTGCTGAATTGTCATTTCATGCTGCCTTGTTATTTTTAAAAGTTCTATCATTTCACAATTGCTAACTGTGATCCTGTCTTCAAGTTCCAAATTGTATCCCCAGTTTCATTTAAATGGTTTTGCCAGCTTTCAATAGAAGTTTTTGTTTCTTGGATATCTCTTTGAATTTGTTTCATACATTCTGCTTGTTTTCTGTATTGTTCATTCAAGGTTTCAATCAATTCCCCATGTTCTTGTATTTTTTAAATCTATTTCTTCTCTGGCTGTGCTGATCAGATCCTTTACTAGGGTTATTATTTCTGCCTTTACATTTGAAGCTATTTCCAATTTGATTTCCTCTATAGCCTCATGGATTTGTTTCTGGGGTATGTTTCATAGATTGTTTCATGGATTTATTTCTGGGGTATGACTTTTAAAGTCCTCTATTTCAATGTTGCCTGTACTTGCTACTGATTGGCTAGATATTTGAGATTGCATTTTGCTTTTCTGCTTTGTGATTTTCACCCTTTGGGCAATTGTTTGGTCTTTCAATCCCAATAGTCTCAACTATTGGTAATGTGGATCTTAGGGTTCTACTGTGTGGTTGATGTTTGTCTTATTGCTGAGTACCATCATGAAGAGGAGGGTCAATCACCTGAATTCCTGTTGGGTGAGTCCTATATTCTTCCTGGGCTGACAAGCCTAGGAGTGCTGATGTAGGTCAACTCTTAGTTCCTGCTGTTTCTTTATCTTCAGGTTATTCCATGGCACCAAATCTCCTTGTCTATTCTGTTTGTGTCAGCTGAGACCCTACTGTGTCCCTACTGTGTGCCTATGTGTCTCATAAGTGCTTTTGATTTTCTTCAGGTTGGGGGATGTCTTAAGCACACTCCTCACTCTGCCTGATGTTTTCTGTATTGAGGAAGGAGTCACCCACACTCTTGCCAGACTCACCAAGGTCTTACAGTTAGTTGGAGGGAGCTTTACTACTGGCCTATTTACCCACTGCATACCTCTATTTTAGGGGCATACTCACCACACTGACTGGAGCCTAGTGAGGTCTTCTGTTTGGGTGAGGCATCAAGCTAGCAAGGTTAATCTGTTATAGTCCAAGGTTCTGGGAGAAAGTGTGGGAGCTAAAGATCAACAGCAGTATTAGGTTCAGGAGGTAGGGGGGGTTCCCTGTGGGGCAAGCTGTTATTCTCGGTCCAGTCATCTGTGGGGTGCACAGGAAGCACTGGGTGTGGCAGCCTAGGCAGTCCAGGGCTGAGGGGTGGGCCAGTGTTGTTGGTCTGGGCATCTGTCTGGGCATCCACAGGGTGAGTAGGGAGCACACAGCATTGCAGCATAGGCAGTTCTGGGCTGAGGGATGGGCTGGTGGTGTCCTCTCTGAGTTTTCATAGTTCACCAAAGACTTACAATTTCAAGTGTCTGAAATGATACCATGTTAAAAATAAATACTATTCAGAAAAATATAAAATCTATTCTAGAGAACTAAGGTCTTTCTGTTGGTCACCATACCTCTGGTGTGAAGAGGGGAACCAAATAATTACAGTCATTGACTCAGGCTGGGTAATGAACTCAATGACTGCCAGCCCATAGTCTGGCACTTACTTATAGTGTATAACCACTAGCAAAAACATTATCTGGGTCAATTAAAACTATTCTCTTAGAAATATGGAATGAGAAACTGAGAAATTCTGAGATGAGAGAGTTGGTGCTGAGATGCCATGAGGTAGAGGTAGAGCAAAGGGATTTTCTCAATTCCCAGCCACATGTAATTTAAGTAGCAAGCAGTAAGTATAACTGTTAATTTTAGAGATAATTAGCATTAACGTTTCAGTGGTTAGTGCACTTCAGGGAATACACTAAATTCTTCATTTGACTTAAATCATTAAATCTCTGTCATACAACATGAAGTAACTTATTACTTCATTACTCATTTCCCAAGATGCTTGGATATTTGTATGTTTTTTATATTTTTCCATGTGATTACTAATTTCCACAACACTTCTCATGAAATAAACTTAGTCTTGTGCCCCACACTCTATCCAACACTACTTATAGACTGTGATGTTCAGATAACAGTGCAGCAGGGCCTGGTAGTTACAGGTGTGATCTCTAGTGTCAGGCTGAGACAAACACTGGATTTGGTATAGTTTTTTTAACTAAAATGTCCCCCAAAACCTCATGTGCTCATAGGTGGGGTTTTTGGAAAGTGATTGGATTATGGGGGCTTATAGCAGAGTTGCTCTTAGCAGGCAGGATCTGGTCAAAAGAAGTAGGTCACTGGGGGCTGGGCCTAGAAGGGTCTGTGTCTTGCCTTCTGTTCCCTTGAACTCTCTGTCTCTGCTTCCTGTCTGCTATTTCCCTCTGTGCTGCATCCCTGCTTTGATTAAAGCCTAACATCTTTCTACTAAAATCTTTAGAAATCACAAGCCAAAATAAACCTTTCCTAAAGGTTGTGAATGTTGTGCATGTTGAATATTGTGTTTCAGTGACACAAAAGTAACTAAAAAAGGATGTTGAATATTGTGTTTCAGTGACAGAAAAGTAACTAAGACAGGATCTTCCTTCAAGTAGCTCTGTTAACTCTGACAAACTGTTTTCCTTTGCAGCAGTTTCTCCATATGCAAAATGTGGAAATCAGTTCCTGGTCTGTAGTATTGTTTCAAGGATTAAATCAACTCATGTCATGTCAGGGTAAATGCCTGGCACATGGTAAATGCTCATTAGATGTTAGCTATTATTTCAATGGACAAAACTCAGGTTGTGCTGGTACCTTCTCAAGGGCAAACTCTCTGGTGGTGTCTCTTTTTTTTTCTTGGTCATTTAACTGTTGGGTTTGAATACTTCAATCACAGCTTCTATTAAGTACAACATGGTGTCTACACAAGGCTCAAAGAAAAAAAAATAACTCACTACCGAGGATTGACACTAAAACTAAGACAACATCACCATCACCACCAAACACTAAACTACCCAAACCAAAATGTCCAGAGAAGCAGAAGAATGGTCCTATCTCAGGCTGTGCTTTGCCATTTGGATGTTTCTTTTTCCTCTAAAGTTCTCAATATTTATTTAATTTATTTTATTAAGTTATCACTACAATTTAGATGTACACAATGATCATATGCATCACAAGGAATTTTTATCTGTACATGATATATCTTAGTTCTTTTTTCCGTTCTCCTCCACCTCCCTATAACCCCTATTTTCCTCCTCATTTACAGTTTCACAGCAGTTTTCCCCACAATTTCTTTTTTCTTTTGAACAGTTACTTTCTATTTCAAAATATTTATTATACATCTAGCCTCTTATTTATACTTTCAGTTTTTCACAGGAGAGAGACAATGTGATATTCACACATATGTGTTTGGTTTATTTCACTTAAGGGTATAGTCTTGTTCATCCATTTACCTAGGGATGTCTCAAGTTTATCCTTCTTTGTGGCTAAGTAGTACTCCATTGTATAAAAATACCACATATTCTTTATCCATTTGTTGGTTGATGGGCATTGGGGTTGTTTCCAACATTTAACTATTACAAATTGTGCTATAAACATGGGTGTTCATATATTGGTGTGGCATGATATTCTTAATTCTTCAGAGAAGATACATAAAAGGGGAATTTCTGGGTCAAATGGGATGTATAATCCTAGTTTTTCAATGAATCTCCACACTGATTTCCACAGTGGCTACACCAATATGCACTCTCACCAATGTTGGAGAAGGAATCCTTTACCCCACACCACCAATAGCATTTATTATTAGTTATTTTTTCCATAATTACCATTCTTTCTTCAGTGAGATGAAATCTCAGCATTGTTTCAATTTACATCTCTTAAATGACCAGTAATTTTGAATATTTGTTCATATATTTATTTACTGTTTTTATTTCTACCTCCAAGAAGTGTGTATTCATCTCAAATGCCCATTTTTTAATTGAGTCTTTAAATTTAGGGAATTTCTTTGCCTCTCAATTCCTTATAAATTCTATGTATTATTCCTTTGTCTAAAGAACAAGTGGCTAAAATTTTTCCCCACACTGAATTGTCTTTTTTTCTTCTGTGTGCAAAAACTTTTTAATAGGATGGGACCCCAGTTGTTGATTCTTTGTAGTATTTCTCATGTGTTAAGGGTTTTTTTTTTTCATATAGTCCTTGCGTACACTTATGTCTTCAAGAGTTCTGCCTATTTTATTTTCCGGCAGATTTGTTGTTGCTATTTCAATTTTGATTTCTGATTCATTTCAATTTTGATTTAGTGCATAGTGAGAGACATGAGTCTAGTTTTAGTTTTCATCATGTGAAAAGCCAGTTTTTCTAGGATCCTTTATTTTAATAAATAAAGGCTATCTTTCTTCCGGTGAAAATACTTGGCCCCTTTGCCAAAGAAAAAGTGGCTGAGAGTGTTTGGAGTTGTTTCTGAATCTTGTAATCTGTTCCACTGATCCTCAGGTCTGTTTTCTTTTTTTTTTTTGCCACCACCATGCTGTTTTTATTACTTTATAGTATAATTTCAAGTCAGAGATTGGGATGCCTCCTGCTTTGCCTTTGTTGCCTAGGATTGTTTTTGCTATTCTAGATCCAAATGAATTTTAAAAATCTTTTTTGTCTACATCTGCGAGGTATGCGAATGTATCCAAATGAATTTTCAAAAATTTTTTTTCTAGATCTGTGAGGTATGCTAATGGATTTTTTATTTTAAAGAAGATAAATCAGAATAAAACCAATCAAAACAAACCAGTGTAAGTGATACAGGACTTCAAAACATTACAAAATCAACAATAGTTGTCGCAATGCCTTTTGATGTCTTTAAAACAGCTGCAGAGAACTTTGGACATAGTAAAAAAATCAAATAAAACAAAATAGAATAGAAACAATAAAATCAAAACAATGAATGCAATAAAGGATTTCAAAATAAGCCAATAGTAAATCCAAAATTGCTACCATAATATATGTTGCTATCTTTGAAACAGCTGCCCCTTCCATTGGATTTAACATAATCAAACAAGAGAAAACAGAATAAAACCCAACCCAACAAAACAATGGATATGATATAGGACTATAAAACAAGACCATAGGGAATCAACAATGGCTGGAGCTCTCAGAAGGAGATCACGCTAGAAGTCACATTATGTACTGCTTTCCTCTGAATCTATGATCAGACCACTGGCCTTAGAACTGCAATGTTAATGTAACACCAAAGCACCACAGGCATCCAATTGCATTTGACCTTGATAGCTATCATCTCTGGGTAAGTTGGTCACCTATGTGGTGGTGGGGATAATGTCTGCCAATCTGCATGCCAGAAGGGGTTGGGGTCTGGCTGTTCCCAGTCCAATGCACCCCACATGGTGCTATTTCCTGGACTGGGCTTGTTTCCTGGTGTGGCCTTGTTCTCTCTCCCCCCAGTGCATGAATGGTGCTGACTCACAAGAGGCTTGGGTCTGGCTGTTCCCAGTCCAATGGTGGCCTGTGCATGGTATGGGTTCCCAGACTGGGTTTTTTCCTGGTGTGGCTTTGTCTTCTCTCCCCCCAGTTCGTGGGTGGTGCTGACTCATGGGGAGAAGCTTGGGTCTGGCTGTTCCCAGTCTGGCAGTGACCCACATGTGGTGTGGGCTCCACGACTGGTCTTGCTTCCTTGAGTGGTTTTGTTTTTTCTCTCTGGTAGTCTGTGAATGGTGCTGACTCATGGGGAGAAGCTGCCTGAGCATGGTGCTGGGTTCCCAGACTGGGCTTATTTGCTCTGCTAATGATATTTTGATTGGGATTGCATAAAATCTGGACTGGAATTTTGGGAGCATTGTAATTTTTACTATGTTGGCATTTCCTACCCATGAAAATCTTTCCAATTCCTGAATTTTTATCCATATCTATTTTCTGAGGACTGTGATTTTCAATGTATAGATCTTTTCCTTCCTTTGTTAGATTGATTCCTAAGTATTTCATTGTTTTGAATGCTATTGTATTAGATTTCCTTAATTCTGTCTCAGTGCATTTGTTATTTGTGGACAGGAATGTTACGGATTTTTGAGTGTTGATTTTTTAATTGAGCTATGCTATTGAATTCAGTTATTAAATTTAGCAGTCTTTTGGTGGAGATTTTGGGGTCTTCTATGCAGAGTATCATGTCATCTGCAAACGAAGATAATTTAAACTTTTCCTTTTCTATCCTTATTTCTTTTTCTTGTCTAATTGCTCTGACTAACGTTTCTAAAATTACATTAAAGAGGAGTGGTGATGGTGTACATTTTTATCTAGTTCCTGATTTTGGAGGGAAAGTTCTCAGTTTTTGGTCATTTTCTATGATATTGGCTGTCAGTTTGTCATAGATGAGATAAACACCTTCTATTTCAATTTGCTGCAGGTTTTTAAAATCATGAATAGGTGTTTGACTTTGTCAACTGCCTTTTCTACATCTGTTGAGATGATCATGTGATTTTTGTCTTTGGCTCTGTTGATATGGTGCATTACATTTACTGATTGTGTATTTTGAAACATCCCTGCATCTCTAGGATGAATCCTACCTGATCATGATGTGTAATTTTCCTGATATTTGCTGCATTCTGTTTGTATGTATTTTATTGAGGATTTTTGTGTCTCTGTTCATTAGGTAGACTGGCTTATAATTCTATTTTTTGGTTGTGTCATTTTCTGGTTTTGGTATCAGTGTTTCCAGGAATGATTTGGCAATAGCACTTACCTTTTAATTCCATTAAAGAGTTTCAGCATTAGTGTAGAATTCAGCAGTGAATTCACCAGGACTTGGAATTTTCTTTTTCTTTTATTTAAAGAGAAAAAAAACATGTAAAGGGTAGAGATAATACAGAATTTTAAAAAAAGATAAACAGTAAGAAATCACTAGTTGATAAATTACACATTGTCCTCTTAGAAATAATTGTTCAAGTTACAAAATTAAAGCATACAAAGTAGATATTCAAATAGTGAGACTGTAAATAGCTACACATGCATGAGTCTCTGCATGTATTTCTATAAACTTAAAGCTTTAAAATCTTACTGAGATAAAGTAAATAATACCTAAATAAATATCATGTCTGAGGATTTTAAGACTCATTTTTTTAATTTAAAGGGAAACAAAAGCATGTAAAGTGTAGGGGTAATACAGAATTCAAAAAAAAGATAAACAATAAGAAATCACTAGCTGATAAATTACATATTGTCCTCTTAGAAATATTTGCTCAAGTTACAAAATTAAAGCATACAAAGTAGATAGTCAAAAAAGTGTGAGTGTAAATGCTACACATGCATGAATCTCTGCATGTATTTCTATACTTTCTGTATTAGAGGGAAGAACAAAGCTTAGCAAGACAAAACAAAATAAATTCCTATAAAAACATTAAACAAAAAAGTCATATAAAACTACAGTACAAGGTGATCTACAATGATTACTGTGTTGTTTCTTATTTTCTTCAATAGAATGTCTATATCCTCAGGCATAATTGACTATAACAGTATGATTGAGTATAGCAGTAAATAACAGTATTAGTAAAATAAAACATTGTAGACAGTATAAAACTTCAAAGGCAGGTAATAATCAAACCAGAGTGGTTATTCTAGTGGATCTTAAGTGCAGTTGCCTATACTCTCAGACTTGATACTATCAATCATAACAGCTTTGAATAAAATCTATCAGTACAAAACAGTGGTCCAACAAACCAGATTCAATTATGATCAGTCATGGTAAAACAGTGCAGGTTTTACAGAGCTTTAGATTAAGTTAATAGGAAATTAAGGATGATCACCGTACTATATCCTGTTATTTTCAGGATTACTGTCTGTGCCCTCAAATCTAGTACAGGTAGAATGACTGGAACAGAACATAATACATGTGAGCAGAGTAGTGTGAGTAATGTGTGTTTTAAATCCTGGTGCACTATTAACAGTATAGTGCATCAAGGCCATCTATGTTAGAGATTCTAACCATCCTTCTGTGCCTCATTTCTGCTATGCTATTTTTCTGCCTTTGTTTAGTTTTCTCCTTCATTCTACTGCCTTCCCCATTCATTGAGGCCTTTCTGCCACTGTTCCTAAAATCATGGGTTTTTTTTCTCTCTCTCTCTAGAATGTCCTTCAGCATTCTCTGCAGGGTTGGATTGGTGGTCACAAACTCGCCCCATTCCTCTTTGTCATGGAAGCATTTTGTTTCTCCATTAATTTCTAGTGATGGTTTTGCAGGGTACATCAATCTGGGCTGGGGGCCACCTTCCTTCAGGACTTAGAAGACTTCACTCCAAGCTCTTCTTGATCTGATGGTCTGTGTCAAGGAGTCATCGTGATTCTGATGCACTTACCTTTATAGGTAATCTGTTTCTTTTCTCTGATGGCTTTTAAAATTCGGTTTTTATATTGAATTTCTGGTATCTTGATTATTATATGTCTGGGTGCAGGTCTGTTTTGGTTGTAGGTGGCTGGAGTTCTGTATGCCTCACACAACCAAATGTCATTTTCTTTTCCCATGCTTGGGAAATTTTCCTTAATTATTTCCATGAATAGCCTTTGCAATTCACCTGTATGTATACCTGCTTCTTTGTTCATATTTCTTTTTTTTTTTTTTACCATTTTTTAAAATTTTATTTAAAGATTAAAAAAGCAAAACAAAAAAAGAGGTGGAAACAATACAGAATTTGAGAAAAAAATAAATAGTAAAAAATTACTAGTGGATAAATTACATATTGTCTTCTTAGACATAGTTGTTCAAGTTACAAAGTTAAAGCATATAGAGTGGACATTCAAACAGTGAGGCTTGAAAGAAGTTCAATGATCCAATAAAAACTTAGCAACATGGTTATCAATCCTACACACTTAAACATAAACGCAGATATATCCTTTAGAGCACTTTTTGATTCTCCTTTCACGTTTTTAAATTTTTTTTTTATTTAAAGAGAAACAAAAGCAAGTAAAGGGTAGAGATAATAAAGAATTTAAAAAAGATAAATAATAAGAAATCAGTAGTTGATAAATTACATATTGTGCTCTTAGAAATAGTTGTTCAGTTTACAAAATTAAAGCATACAAAGTAGATATTCAAACAGTGAGAGTGTAAACAGCTATGCATGCATGAATCTGTACATGTATTTCTATCCTTTCTGTATTAGAGGAAAAAACAAAACTTAGCAAGACAAGACAAAACAAATTCCTATAAAAACATGAAAACAAAAAGTCATATAAAACCACAGTACAAGGCAATCTACAATGATTACTCTGTTGTTTTTCATTATCTTCAGTAGAATTGTCTATATCATCAAGCACAAATGAATATAGCAGTATAATTGAATATAGCAGTGCATAACAATATTAGTAAAATTAAAACATTGAAGACAGTATAAAATTTCAAAGGCAGGTAATAATCAAACCAGTGTGGATATTCTAGTGAATCTTGTCATCTTAAGTGCAGTTGCCTATACATTCAGACTTGATACTATCAATCATAACAGCTTAGAATATAATCTATCCATACAAAACAGCGATCCAACAAACCAGATTGGATTATGATCAGTCATGGTAAAACAGTGCAGGATTTACAGAGTTTTAGATTAAGTTAATAGGATATTAAGGATGATTACCATACTATATGCTGTTATTTTTCAGATTACTGTCTGTGCCCTCAATGTAGTACAGGTAGAATGACTGGAACAGATTATAATACATCTAAGCAGAGTGGTGTGAGTAAAATGTGTTTTAAATCCTGGTACGCTATTAACAATATATTATATCAAGGCCATCTATGTTAGAGATTCTAACCATCCTTCTGTGCCTCATTTCTGCTATGCTATTTTCATGCCTTTGTTTGTCTACTTTTCTCCTTCATTCTACTGCCTGCCCCACTCATTGAAACCCCTCTGCCACTGTTCCTAAAATCCCAGTTTTTTTTTTATCTCTCTCTAGAATGTCCTTCAGTATTCTCTGTAGGGTTGGGTTGGTGGTCACAAACTCCCCCAGTTCCTCTTTGTCATGGAATCATCTTGTTTCTCCATTAATTTCTAGTGACAGTTTTGCAGGGTACATCAATCTGGGCCAGAGGTTTTTTTCTTTCAGGGATTGGAATACTTCACTCCAAGATCCTCCTGATCTGATGGTCTGCATCGAGAAGTCAGCCGTAATCCTGATGGGCTTACCTTTATAGGTAATCAGTTTCTTTTCTCTCACAGCTTTTAATATTCTGTTTCTATATTGAATTTCTAGTATCTTGATTATTATATGTCTGGGTGTAGATCTGTTTTGGTTGTAGGTGGCTGGAGTTCTGTAACCCTCACATAATGGAATGTCATTTTCTTTTCCCATGCTTGGGAAATTTTCCTTAATTATTTCCATGAATAGCCTTTGTAATTCACCTGTATGTATTCCTGCTTCTTCATTAACCTTTCTTATTCTTAAATTGTAGATTCTCTTGTCATCTTCTAGCCTTTGTATTGTTGCTGCCTCTTTCCTTGTTATTTTTAAGAGATCTTTCCTTTCATCATCACACATTGCAAACTTGTCTTCAAGTTTTGATAGTATCCTTAGTTTCTTTTAAGGAATTTTGCTAGCTTTCAATGGAGTTTTTAATTTCCTGGTAGTCTCTTTGAATCTGCTTCATGTGTTCTATATTTTCTTTATATTCTTTATGAATGTTTCTTTCCTTTTTTTGTGCTCCTCCCTTCTTCCATTTATATCATCCTGAGAGATGCTTCCTAAGAGCATTTCTTTTATTACTCTACTCATATCTTGCTTACCTGATTTGTTATTTCAGTTTTGAACTCATCTACAAGGTCCCAAAGATATCTCTTAATGGCCATTGAAGCCATGTCAGATGTTGCGTGTTTGCTGCCCTCAGTCTCCCTTGTTTTTCCCTCTCCCAGATCAGGGCTCTCAGGATTCTGAGCTGGGGGTCTCCTCTACCTCTCTCTCCTGTCATGGCTCTGGCTTCCTCCACACAGGTTACAGTGCAGGCCCAGCCCCCTTCCCTGTTGGCCAGGTTTCCTCTGAAGCATGATGGTGAGGGACCTCTGCCCTCTCCTGCCTGCTCTTGTCACTGAGGTGTAAGCAGCAGCTGCATATGCCTGTCCCTCCTCACTGGGCCAACCAAACTTCAGGAGCCTTCACCCAGTTAGTGCTTGCTAGGCACAGTGAATTGATTTGGGTTGGCTTATTGGGTCCTGGCCAGGGGTGTGGCCCAGTCCAACCAAATCCCACAAATCTGCCCTGAGGAGCAAGGAACCAACTGAAGTCAGTGTGGCTCCCAGTTCAGGATCCTCTTGCCAGATTCCAACATGTCACCCATTTGGTCACATCCTTTTCATGGGGGGGGTCTCATTCCCAGCACTGATTGTGGATTAATGAAGGTCCCTTTGGTGGCTCCACTCTCCATTGGACACACCAACCCCTGAATTAGCACTGCTGTGGTTCCTGTGAGTGGCATTGGGAACGAATTTGAGTGGCTCTGCCAGCTGGAGTGGATTCAGGCCATTGCAGACTTGGTGGGTTACTGTGAACCAAAATGCCATGTCCCATAATTTTTAGCTGCTTCAGTGGTAGTCCTGATGTATTTGGTGAGCTTTTTTGTTTTAATTTCTTCCTGTGTCAAGAGGATCCATCTCCCTCTGTTTGGGTCTCTCCAGTGTGTTTTATTCTGGCATATGAGTTGTTTCTCCTGGGAGGCTTTGTATTTTGTTGCTCACTGATTGGCCATCTTGACTTCTCCTTGGTTCCAGTTTTAACATTTTATCTAAACTCTTTTTGTCTATTTCTACAAGTAGACTTTTCAAGATCTTTGAAGTTTGATCCTATGCACATTTCTATGAATGTAGTGCCCAGCTGTTGGAAACCACTACCCTGTGGCTCTGAGAAGGACTTAAAATTAAATAATTGGCTTTCTACATTTATCTGTGAGTCTGTCTTAGGCCTTGGTCCACTGCCTGGTGATGGGAGCTGATTCATAATAAGTCAACTTCTATGAATCACTGTTCCTGGCTGAAGCCTTTAGTGGCCCATGAGGCCAAGGATACCTCAAAGGGCAAGAAAAGGCCACAGCTGTGGACTCTTGGCCCAAACATCAATTAAGTAGATAGAGACTGCAGCTGTAGGAACTACTGCTACAGTCTCACTTCTATCATGTCTTCATGATAAGACAGTTCCACTGAATTGACTTGATTCATTAGTTAGAGATGTCCTTGAAGTTACTCCCAAGGTCCTGCTCATTGCCTGAGGTTTCCTCAGTTTCCCCACCCCTTGGTTTTGGACCTAATAAAGAAGCCTTTGTCTTAGCCCTCAGAGTCTCAAACTCAGCCAAGCTTTTAACCCTCTTGGAGACCTAAAATCATAAAAATTGTCTCATTTTATTTAAACCTCTACTGTACACTTTTTTGGGAGATTGGGGATCTAGGTCAGGACCCAATACCCAGCATAGTTGCTACTTCATTCAATATCAACCTTAGGTAATGATGATTACATAAAGAGAAGGCATTCAATAGCTACTTCAGAAAACACTACATAGAGGAAGAGACATTATTCAGATATCTGTTGCTGGAATTATGCTATCATACATAGAATGTCACAATTTACTCCCATCTTTGAAATGATGCAGCAGTAGCTCACACACAGCACATTCTAAACTCAAATGATTCCATTTTTTTTCTACTTGTGCACCAAACTTAAATGTCTCAAATTCTGAAGTTGCCTATTGCATACAACTTGGTACTACTATTATGATGCCTTTGCTCAGATTATTTCCCTGATCTTCACTGCCTGACCACTTTTCTCACCCTTTGAATGCCTACTCATTCATTAGGTCCCAGGTCAGATGTAACTCTTACCTGGAACTGCTTCCTTGGCACCAGCAAGGAGGGATCTAACCTCTTCCTCCTTTAATCATTTGCAAAACCTCACCTATACCATTCTATGTCATGCATTCTATTGTCATCAATTGTATGTCTTAAAAGTTCAGAAACTTTTAAACACAGACCTTTTTCACTTGCAGGAGAGGACGGTAAGTAAATCTTTGTTAAGGGGCAGATAATAAAAGCTAAAGAAATAAAGAAATAAAAAGTAAACAAAAGGAAAGAGGAAAAGAAAGAAGGGAAGGATTATACATTTGTATGTATATTTTTATATTTATATTATATATATACTATATATATGCATAGTTAGTTCATCAAAAAGAATAGTTGTGCTTTCGTTGGTCAATTGTTTGAACATTTTTTCATGCCTATATCTTGTAATCTGAGAAACTACTTTGAAGTTACCAATGTGCAATGCATTAACCAGTGTTAATTTCCTATAATTTTGTTTTGAAATTCTGTATCATCATTTTTACTTTTTTGTTTCTAAAATAAAAAAAGGTAAAAAGCAATTGAAAAGGCATCTTTTTAACAGCTACAGAAAGGTTAGAATAAATAAACTATGTATATATATATATATATATATATATATATCATACAGAGGACATTTATGATGAAAATATCTTTCCTTGAAAATTCCTTAAGAGTCTGTTAAATATTCTAAGTATTTCCATTAAGCCATCACCATGATCCCTGTATACACATCTGTCTGGTCCACAAGAATTCATCAGCACCTTCCTTGGCCCTCTCCCACTGATTGCTGGTTAGCTGTTGCATACTCCCCATCACCTTTTATCTTATCTCAATTCTGACACTTTGCTCCATCTTGGTTTCCAAGCACCTTGAGTTTGGGCTATTTTTGCTGCTTTTTGTCCTGGTTAACTGAATCTGTTTCACTATTCTCCCAGATTCTCCTTGTATCTGGTGAATAAGAACAAGACAAACATTCCCTACATTTATTCTTCAAGGTGGATCATACTTTCACACAGTGAAGGATGCTTTGGAATTCTGAGATATTTCTCTGGCTCTTTCTTAAAATATTTCTTGGGTTCTAGAAGAAAAGCAGTTTTATTCACCTCAGGCAGGTTTTTCAGGGCTTAAATGTTTAATGTCCTAAGTGGGAAGTTTGTTGAGGTTTCAGTCCGTAGTCAGCTGGCTCCAAGGCAGGGCAGACAACAAAGAACAGCCCAGGTCCTGATGGATTCACAGCTGAATTCAACAAATAACAGCCCAGGCCCCGATGGATTCACAGCTGAATTCATACGTGGTCACGTGCACTCCAGCCTTCTGGTGGGCTATGTGGTACTCAGCAGCCCTCTTGTTACAGCTCATGAGGAGGACGGCCTCCATCTTGCCACCCTCCGCCACATGGTCATGCACTGCCCCACATTTCTTATTCTTAAATTGTAGATACTCTTGTCATTTTCTAGCCTTTGTATTGTTACTGCCTGTTTCCTTGTTATTTTTAAGAGATCTTTCCTTTCATGATCACACATTGCAAACTTGTCTTCAAGTTTTGATAGTCTATCCTTAGTTTTTTTTAAGGTGTTTTGCCAGCTTTCAATTGAGCTTTTAATTTCCTGGTAGTCTCTTTGAATCTGCTTCATGTATTCTATATTTTCTTTATATTATCTAATGTTTCTCTCCTTTTTTTGTGTTCCTTCCTTCTTTCATCTGTATCATGCTGAGAGATGCTTCCTGAGAGCATTTCTTTTATTACTCTACTCATATCCTGCTTTACCTGATTTAATATTTCAGATTTGAGCTCATCTACAAGGTCCCGAAGATATCTCTTAATATCCACTGAAGCCATGTCTGATGTTGTATGTTTGCCACCCTGTTTCCCTTGTTTTTCCTTCTCCTGGATCAGGGCTCTCAGGGTTCTGGGCTGGGGGCCTTTTTCTACCTCTCTTTCCTGTCGTGGCCCTGGCTTCTTCCACACAGGTTACACTTTAGGTCCCAGCCCCTTCCCTGTTGGCCACGTTTCCTCCAAAGCATGCTGGCAAGGGAATTCCACCCTTTCCTGCCTGCTCTTGTCACTGAGGTGTAAGCAGGCTGAGTATGCCTGCCCCTCCCCACTGGGCCAGCCAAACTTCAGGGGCGATCACTCGGTCAGTGTGTGCTAGGCACAGGGAATCGATTTGGGACGTCTCTTTGGGTCCCGGCCAGGAACGCGGCCCAGTCCAAGCAAAATGCACGATTCTGCTCTGGGGAGGGAGCAACCAACTGAAGTCACTGTCACTCCCAGTTCAGGCTCCTCCTGCCCGATTCCAACATGTCGCCCACCTGGTTGCACCCTTCCCGTGGTGGTGGTGGGGCCTCACCCCCAGCCCTGACCGTGGATCAATGAAGGTTCCTCCACCGGCTCCGCTCTCTGCTCTCCATTGGGCTCACCAACCCCTGACTTCAGTGCTGCTGTTCTTCCTGTGAGTGGCAGTGGGAGCAAGTTTGGGAGGCTCTGCCTGCTGGCATGGATTCAAGCTGGTGCAATCTTGGCGGGTCATTGCAAAAACGCTTTGTCCCTTTAGTTTTTAGCTTTTTAGCTGTAGTCCCAAAGTATTTGATGAACTTTTTTAAGTTTTAATTTCTTCCTGTGTCAAGAGGATCCATCTCCCTCTGTCTGGGTCTCTTCAGGGTGTTTTATTCTGGCATATGAATTGTTTCTCCTGGTAGACTTTGTATTCTATTGCTCACTGATCAGCCATCTTGTCTTCTCCCCAGCTACCTGATATTTGACAAAGGGGTTAAACATGTTCACTGGAAGAAGGATAGCCTCTTTACCAAATGGTGTTGGAAAAATTGGCTCTCCACATGCCAAAGACTGAAACTAGATCCATGCCTATCATCATGCACAAAACCAAGTCTAAATGGGTCAAAGACCTAAATATTAAAACAGAAACACTGAATCTCCTGGAAAACAAGGCAGGTACAAGTCTTGGAGACATAGGGGTAGGCAGAAAATTCATGAACAAAACACAAGCTGAATGGGAAATACTTCAAAGAATCAACAACTGGGATCTCATATTATTGAAAAGCTCTGCACTTCAAAGAAATCACCAACAAAGTGAAAAGTAAACCCACAGAGTGGGAAATAATTTTAGCCAGCAACTCCTCAGACAAAGGACTTATATCCAGAACATATAAAGAATTGAAAATCATCAAGCCCCCCCAAACTCAAAGACCCTCTCTAAAAAGGGGCATCTTAGATGAACATACAGTTCTCAGATGAAGATATACAAATGGCAAGTAAATACATGAAGAAATGTTCACCATCACTAAATCAACTGATAACAAATGTTGGTAAGGCCGGGAAGATGGACCACTGCTCCACTGTTGATGGGAGTGCAAACTGGTGCAACCACTATGGAAATCCATATGGAGAATCCTCAGAAGACTAGAATTGGAAGTTCAATTTAAACCAGCTATTCCACTCTTGGGTATTTTCCCAGAAGAACTAAAAAGAGTATTACACAGTGATATATGTGCACCCATGTTTATAGCAGCACAATTTGTAATAGCTAAATCTTGGAAACAACCAAGATGCCCATCAACTGCAGAGTGGATGAAAAAGATGTAGTTTTTTTATACAATTCAATATTAATCAGCTATAAAAAAAGGATGATCTTGAGGCCTTCATAGGTAAATGCAGACAACTTGAGACTATCCTCATTAGTGAAATAAATAAGAAACAGATTTATAAATATCACATTATGTCTCTAGTGTAAAAAGTAATAATTATAAGAGTAACAAAACCCCAAATGTGTAATAGCTATTTTAAAAAAAGAGGAAAAGAAAGTGCTTTAAGGGATATAACTGTATAGATGACCAAATTGCTGAATCTTTGTTGGATCGTTGAGCAGAACTATTTGCAGTCTTACTGTTTGAATGTCTACTATGTATCCTTTAATTTTGTAACATGAACAACTATATTCAAGATGATAATATGTAATTTATCAACTAGTGATTTCTTAGTGCTTTTGATTTTTTTCCTTTTTTCCTTAGGAATTCTGTATTGTTGCTACTCTTTTTTCTGTTTTGTTTCTTTTTTCTCTTAAATAAAAAAACTAGTATAAATGGAAAAATATTGCTGTACAACTATTAAATGACTACATTTTTTAAAAAATCAACAAAACTAAGTGCTGACTTTGTAAAACAAATGGAATTCTTACAGGTGCTATGCAAATGTAAAATTGTACATCCAGTCTGGAAAATAGATAGGCATTTTTTATAAAGTTCAACAGCAAATTTACCACATGATCCAGTAATCCTGCTCCAAGATGTTTGCTCTTGAGAATGGATAAATAAATTGTGGTATAAGTACAGAATTGGTACTTCTCCAGAGTAAAAAGGAATGATATTTTGGTACCTGTAACAACATGAGTAAATAAAAGGTATTATGCTAAAGATGCCACTTTCCAAAGGTTATATACCATATTATTCCATTTATATGGCAATCTTAAAAAGACAAACTAGTGATAAAAACATATTGGCCCATTTGCTGCAGGGAAGAGAATGAGATGCCAGCCCCTTCCTGTGAGCTGGCACCATATATGGGTCAGGGGGAGGAGAACTGGACATTAGGCCCTTCCTCTGAGTTGGTGCCAGGCTATGGGGAAGAGAACCAGATGCAGCCCCTTCTTGCATGCAGGCTGGGAGTCTAGAAGAACCAAGGTCCAACCCCCAACAAAATGACCGACTGATCTGGAGAAACATAGGCTGAGATGATAGTAACTGAAGTAAAATATAACTTAATAGTTGTGGTGTTTAGTGTTTCATCGACTTTGCAGGCCTAAACCTGGTAATCTGATCATCTATTAACAGACAAAAATACACAGTATATCACCTATGGGGGATTTCCTTCTGAAGGTGGTAGCTATTATTAATTCTTTATTGTCTTGTTTTAAAGTCCTTTATCTTTTCATTGTCTTGTTTTATTTGATTTTATTCTGTTTTGTCTTGTTTGATTTTATTTTATCTGATGGCTTGGGCAGCTATTTCAAAGATAACAAGATATATTATAGAAGCCATTTTGGATTGACTACTGTCTTGTTTTGAAGTCCTGTATTGCATTCATTGTTTCATTTTTATTGGTTCTATTATGCTCTGTTTTGTTTAATTTTACTAAGTCTGAAGGTATGGGCAGCTATTTTGAAGATAACAAGAGGCATTATGGTAGCCATTGTTGATTTCCTATTGTTTTGAAATCCTGTGTCACTTACACTACTTTTATTTTGCTTGGATTTATTCTCTTTAAAATAAAAAATTATAATAAAAAAGAACACATAGGTGGTTTCTAGAGAATAGGAGAGGGAGAATGTGCAACCACAAAGGGATAGCATGAGGGGATGTTGATGAGAGATGGCATTATTCAATATTTTGATTCTAGAGATGGTTATGCAAATCCACACCTGAGTTAAAATTTGTAGATCTGCATTCTAATAGTTAAATTTCACTTCATGTTAATTAAAAATAAAAAACATCAGAAAAAAAACAAATAATGCTCATCCTTCAAGCTCCACTGTCTTTCCCATATCTCTTTTCCAAGTTGTGTCCAGTTCAAATTGAATTTTATTTTTCTTTTGCTGAGAGGGTATTACTGAGTATACTATTCATCATTTGGCACTTTCAACAATAGAACTTACCCCCTACATCAGTAATTGTATGTAGAAAAATGGTATTTGCTGCATATATCATTTATTGGTAAGCACTCATCAGTAATTACTTTGTACTACTGCATCCCTCTCAGGTGGGCGTCTTGTGTCTCTGGGAAGAACAGATCTAACATTTACTCTTATACACAATACTATTTCTATTTGTACCAATTCACTTGCATTTTATTTAAAATGAGCCAGTAAATAGTTTTAATATTTCCCTTTCTTAAACTGAGGAAATAAGTACTTGTAAAGTTACAGGAGGTGTCCAAAGTCATAAAAAGAGGCAACAGTGAAAATTAAAACTTAATTCTGGCTGACTCTGAAGCTCATTATCTGTTCTGTATGAAGCCCATGATCTCCAGAACCAGTTGGCATACTGCCAAATATAGTATATCCCAAAGATACACTTGAGGTTCCCCAACAGTTCTCAAGATGTCTTGCCACTTGAATAAAAAAAAATTAATTCTGTCACATAAGGAAGTTTTAAACTGTTTGAACATTCTAATTGGCTGCAAATTTGTCCCTTAGTTTTGACAAGTCCAGGTATCCCAGTGGTGAAACCAGTGTAAATATCTAAGAAAATTTGTATGGCTCAGGGCCAGAACAAGGTTCATTCCTTACTAAATGTCTGGGAACTGGGAATCATGTAGAAGACCAAAAACTAAGCAAAAAGACTTCAGAACCACGCAGACTATGCTTTCATGCTCTGAACCATTCATTGTATACAGTACACTCAGTTCTTTCCTGTGCTTGTGGAGAGTACTATCTTTGGAAAAATAATCACTCAAGTTGTTTTTCTGAGTTCTGTGGCTTAAATATCATTAAGTAGTTGACAAAATAAGATTCCTAGCTCTATGTACTAAGAAGGGATATTTTGATCATATGAAAGAGGAAAGTTCTATGAAGGAAAAGGGAAGCCAGTATCATTCTTAAGCCCAGAGGTTGCAGTGTGATGCTGACAGTTTTATTCTGCTTTTCCCATGGCTGGACTGGTAAGGAAAGGCTTGGTTTGTTACCAGATGGGAGGTTTGGAGGATAATTTTTCCAGTTTCTTGGTGATTTGAACAAAGAATTGGATGAGACATGCAGAAAAGGCTATGAGGTTGTGTATTTATTAAAAGCAGAAAAAAAGTGTGCATTACAGGCAGGAGCGAGCTGCTGAAAAGCTTATAGCAGCTTGTAGGATAGGGGAAAGGGGTCTTTTTTGTCCTAAATTCCCAGATTGACTTCACCCTAATTCAAATAAGACACTGGGACATTTGTCCTATCAAGAGCTCACTTGGTGTTGTGCCAGATTTAAACTGCCCAATGGAAAGATTGACTTGGCTTCTCACCAGGTATAAAAGAATGATTGAAAATAGCATGTTTTGTAATTGGTCCTGAAAACAGCACTTGATTCAAATGAGAGACTGAAAATAATGCTCACCTGTTAGTTCCATGTACAATGCTCAGGAACCTTTGTACTGTATCCTTTGCTCCACACATGTCCTCTGAATTTCCAGTGACCTTTGACACATTCTCCCCAGCTATTTGTGTAGTTTGTCTCATTCCTAATCTAGATTTAGCATCAAGGTTTGGCCTTTGTTTCTGTGAGCAAAGTACTCAGGTCTCACAGGCATCTGTTCCTCTCCCCTTTAGGTGTTCTCTGAATTGAGAATACAGTGAAATTAAACCACCCACGAAGGTGTACTTCTATTAAAAACTTTCACTAAAGTGCAAGGTCAGACTTTTTCTCCGAAATCTTTTTCCTCTTTTTTTTTTGCTACTGTTGTTGAACATTCTTAAGCTAAAAGTAATGGTTCCTTGTGACTTGATGTTTCATAGGCCTTATTAGAGGTTTTTATGGAACACTTTTACCCCCCAGCACTATTTCATTTGAATTGTAAGTGGCTTATTGATTGCTACTTTATTTTTTCTTTCCTGTCAGAATCTACCTTTTTGTTCTAAGGTTTTCTAGATTTCCTTTATGCTTAGTATGATATGATAAGTATTTATGTCAGTCCTAAAAGTTATTATATTTTTCTGTCCTTATTCTCTATGTAGAATCTTTCTATTTTTTTTTCTGTCCAACATCTCTTATTTACAAGTGTACCTCTTGATTTTGTATCAACAGCACGTAGTAAGTAACTTACGTTTTTGGGTCCATTAACAAAGACATTAATGTACTATATGTACAACTTATTCTCTGGCTTCCTGTTTTTACTTGTTAAACCCTTTTAGATTTTTTGTTTCAATATTCACTTTTAAAGATTCAGTCTTCATAACAGCTACAAATAAATATGTGACTGGTCATTTTGGGAAGGTAGCTTCCTGTTTGCATATATTTATTTATATGGGGAGAAATTACTGGCTTCAGAATAGCCTATTTTGTATTACTTTTATGTTTTAAAAAATTGCTTGGAATTCTGTCAACTCTTGGGGACATTTAGCTATTTTATCACCTCAATGATTTACCAAATTGGACATAACTTAAAGTCCCAGAGGACATGAAGAGAACCATGAAGACATGAAGAGAGGAAGTGATCATTAATTCTAGAATTTTAGTGGGGCCTGCCTTGAAGGGGTGGCAGTATGGGGATCTATGTGCTTATAAAGAAGAGACAGCAGAAAGGAGAAAGGAAGGAAGACACCAGGACAGGAAAAAAAAATGGAACTAAGAGGGTACCATATATATATGTATATGTCAGTATATATATTATATATATATATATATATATATATATATATAGTACAAACACAGCAAGCGGCAGAGGAAAAATGTACTTTTCATGACTCAGAGATCAAGCTTAGTCTTCAAGATTAAGAATTTAGTGAAAAGGAACTTCCACTTTCAGTGATATTGTGACAAGATGTGTAGTTTATAAACATTGGAAAAGCTTTATCCATGCATGCACTCATATGGACTCATGTACAGGTTACCAAAGATTTAAGGGAAATTCTGAGTTTAAAACAAGAATTATAAATACTCTCTTTCAACAGCACTGATGGCAGCAGTTTTCTTGAGCACAACTGCAGAATCCTGGTGGCCAAGAACTTTTCCTTTAGCAGGTTAAGGGTAAGAATGCACAAAGATCAGCAAATTTGTAGTACTCCCAGAGAAATCAAAATCCTGTAAAGTGACACCCTTTGCAAAGAAAAGAAAAAAAATTCTATAGAAAGAGCAAGAGATCGTGCCTGTTCCGACCTTGGCTAAGATAGAGAGAAAATTTCTTTCCTTTGAATTTTAAATATAAAACAGTCCTCACACTTACTTGGGAGCCAGACTTCATTTTACCTATGTGACCAAGTGGAAGCAAAGGACAAGTTTTAATTTAACAGTTATATGAACCTACATTTCTCTCTGCTTCACAGGTACACAGGTACATAGCACCACCACCAAACACAAAGAGCAATAAACAACTATGAGAGGTGACATGAAAATGCCAATTTGAGATTTAGACTCCAGGTATTTAAATGAATAGAAGACAAAATCAGTGTTTATAGTAAGTACCAAGGTATGAAAGAATAATAATCTCACTTATTATGATCTGTGATCCAGCAAATGTGAAAAAGAATAAAACTACTAAAAAAAGACTGTAATAAGTGAAATTAGAAACTAAGGGTTTTAGTTAAATGGCTTCTATTTTTTCTGCCTCATGAACAGATGGATCAGTAATTTGTGAATTTATATAATAAGGGAAGAATAATGAAGAGCAGGGTTTTTCGCATAAATGGCCCTAATAGCCAAATTATTGAACCAGATTTGTGTGTGTGTGTGTGTGTGTGTGTGTGTGTGTGTCAGTACTGGAAATTGAGCCCAGAGCCTTGTACAGATCAGGCAAACACTTTAACACTGAGTTACATCCACAGGTCTAGCTAGACTCTTTCTGTCCAGTCTTTTGTCAAAAACTTTACCTTGCCCTTTATTTTCATGGACAGATTCTTGGGCTTTATAGATTCTTAATCTGAATTTCCAACTTTTTTAAGAATAGAGACTCATACCAATTAATTGGTACCATCAGCCAAGTTTTGTAAATATATGCTTAGAATAGTGATCCTCAGTCTGTGGTTCCTGAACAACAAGTGTTACACATTGTCAGACCCTACTGAAACCTGGGAGCTGAGACCAGTAATCTGTGGTCTGGTAAAGCCTAGAAATGATTCTAATGTGAAAACCATTGTGCTAGAAGATTCCTTGCCCCCCAAATCAATAAGCAATTAGTTTTTATACTCTATACATGACAAATAAAGGAAATAAAATTAAGAAATGGACATATCTTTCTTAATTTCTGCTCTCAAAAGGTATTGTTATTACCTGCGGAGTTCCATAGAAATATTATTTTTATACCTTCTATCTTTGCTCTCTGTTTCTTTTTTTTTCCTGTCAACTCCTACATGTTCTGCAAATTTTGATGCAAATAGTGGTTCTCAGCCTTTAATGTGGAGACTACACTTTGAGAATCTCTAGATCAATGTTAATTCTACAGGATATTGTCTCTAACACATAGACTAGACTGTCGCCTATTGCATCTTGTACCAGCATCTTGCTATTATTCTTCAAAAAATCAAAACAATGTAAATACAATATTTATTTTTAGTGCTTTTTCTTTATCTTTCATCTTTGCTGAGCTCTCAGCTGGAGCTGCTTTCGAAAATATCAGTTTTAATGTCTATGATGATGATGATGTTTGTAATGACTTTCTATCATTTATAAGATATTTCTTAAACCTGGCATTCAAAAAAGCACACACTTTTAGGTAATGCAATATCAAACATTTACTAATATAATTAAAATAATTTTATCTGCTATGTAGGCTTTCACCTGCAGAAGAAGGAGGATACTTTTCATAAAAAAAATAATACACAAGTACTGTAAATCAAATGGGCCAGAGTATTTTCCTTTTCTTCTAGGTGAGATCATATAGGAAACCAATTAATATTGTTGCTTGATTTCCATTTAGAAGATATTTTGTTTGCTTTCAATAATTGAGTTTACAGATTAAGAAATAGACTTAAAAACTAATTTTCTGATTGAAATCCAGCAGAAAAAACTGTAGAATGACTGTTCTTCCTTATTTTTAAATTTTCCCTTTAGTGAAAGAAGAAAAAAAACCCTTATTGTAGTAGCTATTTTCCTTTCTTTATTTAGAAAAAGTTATTGCTGAATTGATTGAACACTATGAGAAACTTTCTCTTTAGTTATTACATTTTCTAGCATAAAGTTCCGCCACTGAGAACATCCGTTTTCCTTTTACTTCAAAATTTTCCTTTAACTTCAAATATCTGCTTTCCTTCTACTTCAAAATTTGTTTCATAACTGCAGTAGAGGCACCAGTAATGAGTAACCGCCCTTCCATACTTCTTAACAGTCCCGCAGTTCAGTCCTGAGACTCTTAATGAGGAGGATTATGCGGTATCTTCTCATCTTATATTTAAAAGGACAAGTAAGGTCTTGGCTAAGATTTCAGGATTGAAAAATTTCTGACTTCTCTTACTTCTAAAAGAAAGACTGGCTGATCATGCACCACCTCTAATAACATTGCAAAATCAGCAGATGCTACATAGAGACAAATCAATTTGCTTGTTGGGTCACATAGACATTTGGAAGGAAAGTTCAGAATTGTGTTCCTATTATTAGAGGGCTCTCCTTGCTCAAGGAAAGAAAGAAAAATGGAAACCAGCAGATAGATGAACTTGGTGTTAATTTACTTTTGAGTGAGAACTGTACTTTAAATTCTCATTTTCAAGGCAGTATATAAACAAGATGAAAAGATGTAGTGAAATAAAAATGACTGATGTGCTTGTTTTGGTGTAACTAGAAAAGTGAAATTACTTTTCTCTCCATTCTTTCTAAAACCTGGGAAATAATTTGCATTTAGGTGAATTCAAATACAAGTGTTGCTGTTTTATTAAAATTATTGCAAGTTCCAAAGATGTATGAAACATTTTCTCTGGCCTTAATAAGTTTAAAATCTAGTAGAAATTCAGATAGAGAAGTATTTAAAAAAGAAATGAATAAAGTTTCTAACTAGTAAAAATGCTTTGTTAAATGATTTTTAAAATAATCAGTGTTGTAGTCAGGGATTGTGCAGAGAACAATTAGAATCAGGACATGGAATTTATAATATTATTTTATGATGATCACCCAGAGATAACACAAGAAACTTCAGGAAATCTATCTGCAACACCAAAGACATAGAATATTAAGCCAAGAGCCTGAATCCCACAGCAATGTCCTCCATGAGTCCAGATGAAGACCCAGAGCTCATGACAATGCCTCCTACAAGTCCAACTGGAGGTCTAGAGCCCACAAGAAGGACTCATGCCAGACTATTTTATGAATCTGTCAAAAGTCAGCAGTGGAAGCTAGAAAGTTCATGCCAGCAGGGTGAAGGAGCTGTGCTGATAGGTTGAGGGTTCTACACTGGAGCCAAGAAGTCACACTCAAAACAAAGACCAGGGCTGTCCTGAAAAGCACCACAGCCATCCTCAGTGACACGGAGGCCCTGAGATCCTCCAATGATAAGCAAGTCAAGTACATGCCAGCAAGCCAGCATGATGAGTTCTTCGTGGAGATTAGGTGGCACATGTCTTCCCTTCCAGAGCCAGGAAGCAATGCTTGATGTTAGGACCAGAGCTTCTCCAGGAGAACCAACAGCTCAAACAGCAACACATAGGAGAACCCACAATGCCTCGACACCTCTCTTCTCCTCCATATCTCTATTTATGCTAGAAACTTTCCTCAGGTGGAACATCTATGCTCAGCGCCATCGTGATTTAATTCCGCTGGCATTAAGTTGTCTACCAGTTTTTAATCTATAACAATCAGAAAAGAAGGTAGCATCTGTTTCTCTCAATTCTAACTTTGCACATCTACCCTTCATGATTTGATCTTTATTTCTTATCATAACTTAAATCTCTCAAGAGCTTCTTAATTTTTAACATGCCCATGAAACTTTGCACCCCCACTTTTGTCAAACTATCCACTCTGAATCTTTTCAACCTGAGTACATGGTGCAGCTAATCTCTCCAGGACTTTCATACCCAAAAGTATAGGGAGCATCATCAATTCTCTCTTTCCCTATGTCCCACCAAGTCCTCCTGGTTCTATCTCCTGAACTTATTCTCTCTTCTTTCTCTGCATGATTACTGTTTAGTGAAAAATCACCATTATCTATTCCTTTGACTAGTGAGGAGTCTCCATATGGGTTTATAACTTTTGTTTTCCATTATGCAATTCATTCTTCAGCCCACAGCCTGAGTGGTATCTTAAAAATGTAGACCATATCATGCCATTCACTACTCAAAACATAGTTAATTAGTTTTCCTCATGAACTAAGGATAAAATCTAAGTCACTTACTACATTCTTCAGGACCTCCCTAGTACAGCCCTTGCCCTCTCCTCTACCTCATCTGGAATGACCTTGTCTTTTGTTCACTATGCTTCTGCTACCCTAGCTTCTGATGGTTCTTAGAAAATTCAAAGGTATTTCCAGCAAAGCCTATCTTCTGCATTGGGTTTAGTCTGGTTCTGTTTGATACCAGCGCTAGACAAGGGGACTCTTAGTTTTAAGTCTTTCTTCAGTAGCTAGATATGATATGAAAATACATTAGCTTCTTATTGCTGCCATACCAAATTATCACACACTTTAACAGCTTAAGACATCACAGATTTATTATATTTCTGGAGGTCAGAAGTCCATGCAGCTTTTATAGACTATAATCAATGTGTCTACACAATTGTATTGCTTCCTGGAAAATCTTTGGAAAGGAACTGTTTTGTTGTTCTTTACAGCCTCTGGGAGCCACCTGCATTCTTTGGCTTTTGACCTTTTCTTTCATCTGAGAGTGCATTACTCCAGACTCTGCTTCATTTGTCACAGTTCTTCTCTCATTCTGATCTTTGTCTCCCTCTTAGAAGAATTCCTATTGTGCTTATCTGACCCCATCTAGATAATGCAGAATAATTTCCCACCTCAAGATCTGTAATTTAATCACACTTGCAAAGCTTCTTTTGCTATGTAAGTTAACATATTCATAGGTGTTAGGCCTAGGACATGGGTCTTGTGTGAGGTCATTGTGCACCATGTTATAAAGAGTTTGCTGTGCCTCACTCCAAGCTTGCCAACAACCAGAAGACAGAGTTTTGGTACTGAAAAGTTAGAATCTGGATTGCTGAAACCCTGACACACTAAATCTGCCTAGGTTTAACAGAAGTTTAGAGAGCTGATGAAAAACTCAGTTCCTGTATCTCAATAAATGAGTAGATTCTGTGCATATGCACAGTCCCCACAGAGTCTCCACTTTTCTTTGAATATATTTCATCCTTACTTCTTGACCTACAGTGAAATTCAGTTATATTCAAATGGTTTTCATCCTGTATTGTCTTCAAAGAAGTGTCATGTTTGGTTTTTGGTTGTGGCTTATGCTTTATAGTATATTAGGTCCTATATTTTTTCATTTTTTGATAGGAATATTGTGAGCAGCCAAGTGGGGATAAACAAAGACAGGAATAATCAAAACACAGGAACAAATCAAGTCTATGGTGCTGATATTTGTGGTAACAAAATGGGAATATTGTTTTAGTTTATGGGCAGGACAAAATAAAGAGAAGACTGGATGTATTTCTATGAGGTAATTGCTGAGTTTCAGCGGTCCTGAGTGTTGCTCTTCATCTAGTCTTTGAAACCCAGTAGTCCTGTGATGGTTTACCAGCCTGTGGGAGCCTGTTTTGTACCTTGTCATGGTCTGAAGGAGTTTATTCATTGTGATCTCAGGGGAAAGTTAGTGCAATTCTTACAAATAAATTGCAATCTACCACTTCCAATGCACCCCACGGTGAGAATAGAGTCAAAGACATATCTGCAGTTGTGGGGAGAAAAGGGGGTCCTAAGTCCAGTTGAACAAAAGCTAACTGAAACAAAGACCATGACTCAGGGCCAAACCCTGAGGGTTTTATTAATTTGTGAAGAGGGGAGTGGCTTGGGGTTGAGTGAGTGTGGGAATGGCATGAACTATGTGGGTACTGTGAGCTGTGCTAGGCAGGAGGCACAGTGGCACCTCTGCAATATGCAGAGAGAGGTATGCAGAAAGAGTCTCTAAGTTTGGAGGAATCTGCATAATAAAGTTTGAGGAAATATCTTGTGTTTTGGGTTGGCTGCTTCAGCTCTGCTCTCTGACTTTTATTGCCCTTGGACCTCACCACCACCTTCTCAAAGCTCAATGCCAGCTGACAGTGTGGTGTCTCGGTCTAACTCATGCTTAGCAATAGGGAGCAATAGGCAGGGCATCACAGACCTATTGCTTTTTTAAAGTCTACCCATCATAGATAGCATCAGCGGGACTCATTTACATTGCTTAAAGTCAGTAGAGGGAGGTAGAGCATTTCCTTTACCAGCTGTGCACACATTGGTACATGGAAGTAGGGCAAAGGTGAACCAAAATGGAGACAAATTGTCTTCTTTCAGGGAGAGCCATCCTAGTGGTCCTCCATGCCAGCCAATGGGATGAAACACTGCAGAGATATGAAGACTCTCTCTTACCAGTGCTTCTAGCAAATAGTGCACCTTTCTCTTATTATACCTTGATTCTTCATTATTCAGTGAAGGATATTATCATAGGAAAAATAACTCATCTAGGCTATCTGCACACTACCCTCTAATCTTTTTGTCAGGAATATAAAGTCACAGAGTTGAAATTGAAGCATCTCTTCATCTCATCTTCCCTTTAAATTAAAAAAAATACTTCCATTTGTCTTTGCTTTCTTTGCCTTATTTTTTGAAAGATTAATTTCTTGGTGCAAGTAGAAACAGTACCCACACTTCAAAAGTGATTTCTATTCCAGTGTATTTTTAGAAAGAGGCATTTAATATATTCCCTCACTCTTCTGTTCCAATTCTGCTAACTTTTCATTGTATTTTTGAGCTAGGGCAACCCTGAGAATGTCATAGGATATTTAATGTACTTAGGGGAGGAAGAGAGAGAAGGAAAGAGAATGTGAGGCACAAACATAAGGAATATTTTTTTACTGTTTTTGTTTGTTGTGATTTTTGGTATAATCCATGCAGTTTTATACAGTATAGATTCTTCTTGCTGGCTACAAGTTCTTATGAGCATTAGTGATATTTTTGTTAGCTTTTGAATACATCCTGCAGTATTTCTCCTTGCACTCTATGAGCTCAGAATCTCCAATATTTGCATTCAAATGAACACATTTTATTTTTTCATGTCTTCTTGCTTATGGACCTGATACCTTGTGCTTGGAACATTCCACTTCTCCATGATTATGCAACAAATTTCCATGCATTCTCAAAACTCAGCACTTATATCATTAAAAAAGAGCCTACATCTCTCTTCCTTTCCATTCAAACAGAGCTAGTAATTTTTCTGCCTTTATTGTTGTGTATTTGTTCCCTTTTTGAACTTCATTTTCATCCTCCATAGGTGATTATTTGCCCATCTGGGTCCCTTTTAGATTGAGACGGGGAACTTGAGGGAAAGACTGCAAGATGCAAGGTGTTCTTGCACCAGTTCCTAAAGATGAATGTAATTGTTGTGTACTGCAAATATTTACTCATAAGAAGATTCTGGCCTGTTCATATTGCCTCTTTGATAAGAAATAGGCAGTCTTACTAAATACCGAAGAGAGAACTGATAATTTCCTGGGGTGGATTACATAGAGTCAAGATCTTTTGATAAATATACATCAAACAAATAAAATAAAAAAATAACTTTCTGAAGGAATAAAATTAAAAAATAACATATTTAGAAATGACTACCACTCATGGGAATTAGGAGATAAAATGATTTACTGTGCAACTCTAAATGAATCAAAATATAAAATGAATCAGGTTTCTTTGACTGACATAACCAGAACACCTGGATTGTAGTACTTGTTTTGTCAATAGTTAGCTGTATGATTTTGACAAAATGAAAATGAGGGTGTCAGTATAAAGCCTCTCATTGGTAAGAATCCTGCTAATTGGACTGTTTCTTGAACTACTGGTAACTAAGCTGTACCCTTCTCTCCTTCAAGAGATAATACCAGAAGTTTTATGGATGTACTTTCTGTTTCTAAGTGATCTGATGTCTGGAAGGGGAGGCCACATCAAATATTGCTAGTTTGAGTATAAAGAATTACTGGCTGTTACTATTGAATCTTAGGGAGAGAGAATTGGGCACTGGAGGACCTCTGGATTGGTCATGCAAAAACAATCCATTACCATTTCGATTTTTAGAAGCAGCTGTCATGGAGTAACAGTAGAAAAGAAGTTAACTCATTGTGTTTAAAAGGCAAAAGCCAGTGGGGATTATTTTAATAACAACAGAGGCTGTGACAGCCATGAAGACACTTGCCCAGTGATTTATTTCCTCGCCTTGCTGTGGTGGAATGGACGAGAGACATTTCCTTAACTGTGGGGATTTTGAAGGATGAGGTAAAGGATGTTTCTTGAATTGATCAGTCACCTTAGAGATGAAAAGTTCAGGTTCTCTAATCACAAAAATGGGTGCATGTAGGAAGTCAGAAGCCTCAGGCTATAGAAAAGAGCAGAAGAACATATATCACTGGAATTTCTTGAAGTTTGTGGTCATAAAAGTCACCAGTGATTTGCCCTTATCATTTCATAGCAGTAATTCAGTGAAGTTTGATTTTGCCTTTTGACTGCAGAAATTATGTAATTTTCAGGGAAAAAAATTCTTGTAAGAATTGTTTTCTCAACTCTCTTAAGTAAAATCTTAAAATAAGACATTAGCTAACTAGAGGCTGATGGTAGGAATTATCTGGCATTATGAAAGGATGTAGATAAAAGTTTTCATGATCATTAGTCTGTCTTTAATAAATACAGTGTTGGCTCTCCTGATACAGATATTCCAGTGGCTGATTTTCTTGTTTGAAGGCCTTTTCTTTAGGCATAAAAGTGTGAATACTACTTGGTAATTGATAATATGAAAGATCTTAGACTATAGAAAATAACTTCTGGAGGTGTTGGGCCAAAAGGAGTTTTAAAGAAATACAGTCACATGATAAGAAATAAATTGGTCTATGAGCTTGTTTCCTAACACAGACCCCAAAACCTTTGGATTATCTGAAGTTTTGCATCTTTTTGCTTGCTAATAAGATAATTGATAGCTGAGGATTCCTGGATAGCATTGAGATAGGGGCTGGTTGCCAAGGTGACAGCCATGTGATTAGAAGGTTAAAACTTCCCTTATTTTCTTGGATAAGGAGACAGGCAGAGAATTAAGCACCAATGGCCAGTGATTTATTTAATTAATCCTTTATTATCCCAGTGTCCCAAAAAAATCCATAAGCTATGAAATTGAGCTGGGTTGGTGAGCACGAAGAGATGCTGGGAAGCTGGTGCTCCTGAACAGGATATGGGAGCTGTGTACCTTGCCCTCTGCAAGTCTTCCATCTGGATGTTCCTGTGTTATATTGTTTTGTAATAACAGCAATATGGTAAATAAAATGTTTTTCAAGTTCTATGATCCATTCTAGCAAATTATCAAACCCAAGAAGGGGAAGGGGTTCATAAGGACCTCTGAATTTACAGAAGGTTAGTCAGCAGCACAGTTAACAACCTGAACTTGAAATTGGTGTTCAAAGTTGGGTCGGTCTTCTGGGACTGTGAGATCTGATGCCATTGTAGGTGGGTGGTGTCGGAATTGAACTGAATTGTAGGACACTTATGTGGTGCCAAAAACATGCTAGGAGAAAGAAAATTCCCCAAAACTTCATGGCCAGAGGTGTTGAAGTGAGTATAAACAGTTTGCTTTCTTTATAGAGATAGAGAAACAAGGCAAAGTATAATTGCCGTGTAAGTAATTTAAGAAAATTTGTAGAAATATGACATGCAAAGAACGTTACAGATAAAGGAGCAATAAGTTTTAATGGTTTCCACATTTGCTGGAGGCAATCATGCTAACTATAGAGATTAAGTCAGCATTTTAGAATTCAGACAACCCCTGTTGCTTCTCTGCACAACCTCCATCATCCAAATAAGGATCAAGCATTTGTACTACTGAACTTCCTTTTTTTATTTATTTAAATAAAAAAAACAGAAAAAAGGAAGCAATAATACAAAATTCAAAAAAAATGAAATAAAATAAAATAAACACTAAGAAATCACTAGTTGACAAATTATATACTGTCATCTTAGAAATACTTGTTCAAGTTATGGAATTAAAGTACACAAAGTGGACATTCAAACCATGAGACTGCAAACAGTTCTGCTCAATGATCCTACAAAAACTTAGTAATACAGTTATCAATCCTACACACTTAAATATACATACAGTTATATCTTTTTAGAGCACTTTCTTTTCCTCTCTGTTTTACAATAGCAATTACACATTTTGGATTTTATTACTCCTACAGTTCTTATTACTTTTTACACTAGAGCACAATATGATATTTAAAAATATGAGTCTTATTTATTTCACTTATCAGATGAACTTCCTTTTAACTGCTTTCCACTTTCACTCATTTGCTAACAGGTCCTTTTGATAGGGAATGAAGCCTTGATTTTGGTGTCATTTCAACAAACACCACACAACTCACTAATTAAGAAAAATTTCAACTGATTTTATTTTCCTAAGATTAAACTAAGAGACACTAAAAGATAAAGTTAGTGTATTTCCTGAGTTATCAGCCATACTGACACTGAAATTTATTTGATTCATGATAACATATTTACGAGCTTGGGGATTTCTAGGATTCATGTGTAGTAAAACAATAAGCAAATTGGCTTCAGGATCTTTGTTTGGTAGGCCATGTGTGTTTATTAATCCTGTTCTAAGAATACAATTTATAATGTTGCCGTTGTAAATGATATTTCAAGGTTGTTAGCTTATGTGGGCTACTTGGGATAAAAATCTATAAATATTGTCATTTCACAGCAACTTATTTAGCATGATTTGTTTACAGAGTAATTATATAAATTTTGATCTACTGATTTGCCATTCATTCCATCACTCTCAGTCAGTCGTATGATGCAAAGAAGGTCAAGTGTTACCTATACTAGTGGGTGATGGTACAGAGAGAGTGGGACCTTGAGTACAAGGAGTCCAAGTTTTTCATAATGATCAGTGAATTTTTCCTGTCTTTCGCTTTGGAGGCAGATATTGTCTCTGTTAGTCATAGGATTAGACTACTAATTTTACAAACATCTTTGGAAAGATAATGCGGCATCAACTTATGCAAACAGGCTGTGCAGAAACATGAGGCGTCATGGAGGATACCAATATGACTATCTTAAGTATTTTATTCTTAATTTGGATCTTCCCCAAAAGATGCTCATTCAGTAAGGCAACAGTGATTTCTCCTCAAGTCATTGGGAATGGCTTCTCATCTGAATTTATATGACAACTAGAGGTTTCAGTTTAGACTTGCTTGAATTCTTCTTGGCCACCTTTATTGACCCAGGGACAAAATCACTGAGTCTCACATGGGGTAATCTCATAGCTCTGTACACTGAATTCAAATTACAAGGCAAACAAGTCTTGGTTTTAATTCTGGCACTCTGCATCCCCCACCCAGTTGGTGGAATCTTTGCATTGGATTTTGTATTATTTCACTTTCTAAGAAATGTAAACATTTTCTTGTCTATGTCTAAAAGACTTTTGACCTTGTTGCAATCTTACATTTTCCATTTCATATATTTCCTATGTGGTTTGGTCGCATAATTGGAGATAATAAATAATATCCAGAGTTTGGAGTTTCATTATAATTGTTTTTCCTACTGGTGTATCTTCTAAGGCTATTTGATTGGCACTAATAAAATAAACTTGTTTTCAGAGTGCCTAGAACTACAAACTTCAGGAAATAATTTCTTTTTTTTTTTCAGGTTAGAGTAGCTTAGTAAAATGAACATAAAAGAAATAACATTCATTGATTTTATTTACTTGAGTGACAGCTTTTGTTTCCCACCTTTCACGAGAATGTAAATCTAAAGTGTAGTCCATAACCTATGCTGAGTTTGTATTTTCCTTTTCATATTTTACTAGCTTTTTGGCAGATAGCATGTAAGATTTGTTTAATATGGTTTCACAAACTCTTTGGTTTTACTGATGAGTGTCTCTAAATCATTTACTGCTAAGAGCAGTTATAATAAATTTAAAAGAAGCATCTTTAGAAAACTCAACTTTCTTTTTTTAAGTAGTAGAAGTACCATATACTGCTGTGAAATACAGCTTCAGGTTGATGGTATCTATCATCTTATGCATAGTAAAACACTTAAACAAGACAGATAATATAGTGAAAAGTCTCCCAGCCTTAATGGGTCTCTTTTTTAAAAGTCAGCACTAGACAATGAATTTTATGTTAGCTTCCAAAAATTTCACACACACACACACACACACACACACACACACACACACCCTTTTTTTGGCAGCACTATGAAAATTCAAAATATGTTTTATTCTTTTTTATACTTGCAAATGTCTATTTGATTTTTTCAGAAAAAGCACACCTAGCTAGCCAAGACTAGGCTTGAATGCACATTCCTCCTACCTCAGCCTTCTCAGTGCTGGGATTATTTGAGTCTAATGGTTTTGAGATTTTGCAATTATCATAATTTTTGTGTATCAAATGCATAGATTTTGTATGTACAATTCAATAGTTTTTGAAAATTGAATATATCTGTGCAACCACAGCTCAGATTAAAATAAATAAAGCATTTCTGTAACTTCAGAAAGCTATTTTAAATTGTTTTTTACTTCAGTTACTTTTGAATACCTACCTACTTTGTAATTTCTACTACCTTTGATGAGAATATTACCTGCTTTTGGATAACTTTAAAGACAGTCTCATTTAGAGATAATATATGTTTATGAAACACTTCATTTTTAAGCTTCTGGATATTAAATTTTTGTGTATATATTAGAGATCTTTTAAAATTTTAATAAACATATATTATTGAACCATTTCTCCTTTCCCCATTGGTTTATTAGAATATGTCACTTATGTTTTATTTCAAGGGTATATACAACATATCTTTTACCAGACCTTCCTTTTTGGTTGCCTATAGCTGTATCTATACAACAATATTATGATTAATAAAATTTAAAATAATTATTGTTATACAGTAAGACAAACTCTATGACCTTATTTTTTTTTCAAAACTACCTTGAGTGGGTATTCTTTATCTTTTATACTCCAGGTGGATTTTAATACCACTTGCTAAATTTCATGAAAAATAAATTATTTGAAGAAATGTAACATCTTTACAATACTGTTTTCCATTCTTGAACATGGCATAACTATATTTATTCAAGTCCTCTTTATGATTTTTGAAAACTGTGTTCTATAAAATGGTGTACATTTTTGTTAGCTGTATTCCTGTATTGGCAGTTTTTTTTTTAGGTGGAAGGTAGAATGATACTGCCCCACAAACAGCCATGTCTTAATCCCAGGAACCAGTGAACATCACTGGTTTCAAAGTTTTATTAATTGAATCAAAGTATGGAAATTTCTTAACCCCCCCTTATTTTTTAATATGTTTGCACTGTATTAAATATGTCTTGTACATAGACTTAGAATTATATCACTTTTAAAAACTTTTATTCAGATGCCAGAGAAGAAAGTTGATTGTACTCACATATTTGCTTACCTTGTTATTTCTTCTTTCCTGAAACTGAACAATTCTTTTTTTCATTTCTTGTTCTCAGAGCTTTCTTTAGTCACTGTTTTAGAATAGGTTTGCCAGTAACAAGCTCTTTTATTTTAATTCATCTGAGAATGTCTTGATTTTGCCTTAATTCTTGAAATACATTTTAAATGGATGTGATATTTTTGGCTGACAGTGGTTTTCTGTTTTCATCTAGTTTCTGATGACAAACGCACTTTGTAGGAAAAGTGTCATTGCAGCTTGGATTGTACGTGTCCTTTAAAAGCCATATACTTAGGGGTTGGGGTTCTCCAACCTGTGTGTGGCACTGTAGGAAAGGGGCAGAGCTGTGAGGAGACAGACCTAGAATAGGGAAGGTAGTCCCTAGGGGTGTGTCCTAGAAGGGAAATTAGGACCCCAACCCCCCTGCTTGCTCTTTTTGCTTCCCAGGTGTCACCAGGTGAACACGTTTGCTCCATCATGGGCTCCTCAGTGTCGCAGCCCTGTAACAGCCCTTAAAACTATGGTGCTGAGAGACCACGGACTGGAACCTCTGAAACCATGAGCCAAGATAAATTTGTTCTCCATTAGCTTGTGTCAGGCAGTTTTTCACAGCAGCAAGAAGCTAACTACTATAATTTCTTAGTTTCTTCTTCTTTTCAAAATAGTTTGTCTTAATTTCTCAAAAGTTTGATGAATAACCCTTGGTAAGAATGTGTGTATGTTTATCTTGCTTGAAGATAACATCTTTTAAATGCATAGGTTTATTTCTAATTAAACTTGAGGAATTTTCAGGCATTACTTCTTTGAGCTCTTTTTCAGCCCTCTTCTCTTCCCTTTTCCTTTTATGATCCTGAGGATTAGGAAGGCAGATCTTTAGTTGTAGTCCCACCAGCCCTTGAATTTTTTTCAGTCTATTTTCCATCTGTAGTTCAAATTGAGTACTGTGTTGTTCTATCTAATACTTTACTAATTCTCTGTCCCTTCTTTTCTGTTGTTGAAATCATCCACTGAATTTTATTGCAGCCATTTCATTTTTCCATAATTCTTTTTCTATCAGGGGTAAAGAAACTTCCAAGAAGACAGAGATAGCTGGTGGATTTTATGACCTTTGGTAGCAATTCTATGTGTTCAAGGTGTGGACAAAGTCACTTCTAAGGAGAAATATGATAGTGATGTATAGATAGAAGCTGGGGATAATTGAATATCAAATTTTGTAGCAACTTCTGGCACTGCATGGTTCCTGCCTAATTCCTTACTAGTAATAATAGTATCAGAGAGAGTTGGAGTTTGTGTGCAGGTGAGGCAAAAACAAGGGTCCCACAGTTCTAGCAGAAAGAAGTTGAGACAGAATCAATACAATACCAACTACACAGATTACATCAGAGGAGAAAAATGCTGTGAAAACAACTTTGCAATGTCTGTCTGGAGATGCTGCTGCTCAAGAAAAGCATTAGCTTTGTGGACTTTCTCATGCCAAAGCAGGTAGGACTCCCAGACCTTTATGATCTCAGGGGTCTTAGGGAGGATATGGTCATTTAAATGTGTAGTAAAATCAATATTATTCAAAGTTCCTCTTGACAAACTAATTGTGATTTGCCATAGCAAAAATATATGTATATATATAAAATAGGGTTTTCTTAAAGGAGAGGCTTGAATCAAAGAAAGATGATAATTTCACAAGAGAAAACTATGACCCATAAGTAGAAGCACAGTTAAAAAGATAGAATTAGATTTTCATCTCCTTTTAGCTTTCTTAATGTAGCAATCTGTAGAATTTAAAGACATGAAAAAGCAGACCTTTCAGAGAGAAGTCTGGGCAATGGTTTTAACAACTTTATACAAAATACTCAAACTTGACTTGGTAAGTTCCCAAGTGAATGTTCTTATAATAGTCACTCAGTCTCTATGAATGCATAGTTTAGTTGAGGAGTGAATAATAACTGCTTTTACTTATAGCAGTTCTTTGAGTATTTATAGCTATCTTATTTAAGAGCAGAAAGATTGGAAAAGCAATTGCATTCATGGTCCAAAATATGGTGCATTAATATATCACTCACCTTGAAAGAGAAAATGGAGATATTTTAAAGCTTTTTAGTGTCACTTTCCTTATCCAAAGGTTGTTAGACATCATTAAAACTTGTTCTCAAATGTTCCTGAGAAATTAGGATCCTAGGCATGGCATGCATGTCTTTTTAACTAGCCAGAATAGATGAACGATAGTGGTGGTTTCAACTTTTGACATTTATTGAAAACAAATGCTAAATATTATAGTGTTTTTTGTAAGTCCTATGAATGACAATTTTGATGTACTGTGGCACATGTATCCGTCTAAAGGACAAGAACACAACATAGTTTGCTTAAAAGAGAATATCCTTGAATAAGTCACATTGAGATTATTTCTTTGTTTGTTTGTTTGTTTGTTTTGAGACAGGATCTCACTCTGCAGTTCAGGCTGGCCTTAAATTCATTTTGTAGCCCAGGGTAGCTTTGAACTTGCAATGATTCTGCTGCCTCAGCCTCCCAAGTGCTGGGATTGCAGGCATGTGCTACCACACCAGCTAGTTCAGCATTTGTAAGTAAGGTTATTACTGCCTGGCCTACAGCATGAGGAGGAGGCGCGGATGCTGAGGAATGCAGCTGTGGAACAGCTGGTCAATGTATCTTGCCTGTAGCCTTGAAAGTAATGCCTTATATACACGGCAAAAGTATTCCTATTTTTAAAGACAACTGCGTCATTAATATTGCTTCCTCTACATTTATTTTTTTCTACTTTGGCATTGTGTTTGACAATAGCTACTACTCTATAAGGTTTCTATGGGTGCCATAGTATTTAGAGAGATACACTGTTCACCAGCTCTACAAAGAGAAACAGTAAAGAATGTTGCAAGAATTACCTGTTAGCTTTGTGATTAAATTCTTGCTAAGAATTGGTAGGAAAAAAAAAACCCTAAACTTTATTCTTAAATCACATCCTAAATCATATTAGGAGTAATTTTCACTTTTTGAGCACTACTATGAATCCAAATCATATTTCAAAACAGCACATATTACTGATAACAAGACTATCACTTGCAACAGATGACAGGGTATTAATGCAGGTTTTAAAAAAGTGTCTAACATGCAATTCCTGCTCCAGTGTGTAATTTTCACTACTGAAAAAAGTGAGAGATCTTTTCCAAGTTCATTTGTTTTCCAGTGAAACGCAATTCTCTTCCTAAGTGCTGTTGTCACTTTGAATTTTCCCTTTGTGTCTTTTGTCACACCCGTCCTCTCTCTTTTCCAATAGCTCCTTTGTCCCCGTCCTGTCAGTCTGAGTACTGTTACCATGCTCGGTTCACTCAGCGAACTGAAGCACAAATAGGACTGGAAAAAGTAACACTATGTCTCCATGAAACAAGTTCCTCTGTCTCTCCAAAGTCCCTGACAGCCACTATTGTACTTTCTGTGAATTTGACTATTTTAGATACTTCGTGTAGTGGAGTCATAGAGTCTTTTTCTTTTCTAGTTGGTTCATTTACTATAATTCCTTCAAGCTTCATACATGTTATAGCATGTGACAGAATTTCTTTCTTTTCAAGTCTTCCCAATGTATGTCTATACCACATTTTACATTGTTTTCTTTTGAGACAGAGTGTTGCTATGCAGTGCAGGCTGGCCTTGAACTCAAGGAAGTCCTCTTGCATCAGCCTCCTGAGTGCTGGGATTATGGGCATGTGCCATATATAATCAGCTTGTTTATCTTTTTGTTCCTTGATGAGCACTTGGATTGCTTCCACTTTTTGGCCGTTGTGAATAATGCTATGATAAACAGAGGAACGTGAATACATCTTCAGGATCTTGAATTGAAGTTATGCTCTGTTATTGATCATTTCCCTTTATATATATTATAAAAATAAAATTATTCAATCAAGTGATCTTTCTGTTCTTAATTTTTCAAAACACTATCATACTGTTTTTATATTGTATAGTACACATAGCTTCCCATTTCTCCACATGCCCCCAACATTTATTATTGTTTTTTCAGGGTAGCTATCCTAGGTGGAGCTGTGCTGATATTTCATTTTCATTTTTCTAATGATTAATGATGTCAAATATCTTTTCATATTGTTCTTGGCAATTTGTGCAACTTCTTTAGACAATTTTCTTTCCAAGATCATTTTTAAAAGTTGTTTTTGTTTAGTTGTTGAAATATAAAAGTTCTTTATATATCCTAGATATTAATGTTTTATCAGTTATCTTATTTGTAATTGTTTCCAATCCTCTGTGCTGCTCTTTTGTTCTCTTGAGTATTTTATTAGATGCACAGAAGTTTTTAAGTTCAATATTCTTTTCTCTTTTTGGTTTTGTTACCTGTGCTTTTGGTGTCATAGCCAAGAAATCATTATTAAATCCAATGTCACAAAGTTTCCTTATGTTTTCTTTCACAGTTTTAGAGTATCAAGTTTTATTTTTATGCCTTTAATTCATTTTGAAATGTTGGTATGTAGATCCAACTTGATTATTTTCCATGTGGATATTCAGTTTCTCCAAAACCATTTTGTCAAGAGACCGTCTTTTACCCATTGAGTAATCTTAATGCCATAATACATAATTTGTTTATGGTAGCTTCATATATACTTGGAAATCAGGAACATATGACCTCTATCTTTGACATGTAAAACACCAAATTTCTTTCTTTTTTTCAGATTTCTCTCTCTCTCTCTCTCTCTCTCTCTCTCTCTCTCATTCTCTCTCTATTTGGAGTCATTTATTTTGTTTGTAAGTGTAACTTTTATGTTTGCAGAGCTTTTAGGAGAAGCATACGCATCAAATAGAGGAAGAGACATATCCTGTGGGTCCCTGTGATACAATGGACTATGAAGGTATAGGTGTTTGTTTTTTGGAAGAAAAGTAGTCACATAGACCTTAGTAAAAATTTGCTTCCATTGATATCCTTGAAACTTGTGGGAGAATATCTTCAAATTTTTGACCACATCTTTCCGTGTATTTTTCTTCCTTTCACAATTTGCAGATATTGAAGAATTATGGTTTCACCCGAAACTCAAAACTGTGAAATTTGCCAATTTTCATGGCACTCATGGAACGACACTATGATGTAGCCTGGAAACACGGTGGTGGGCAAAGCAGGCTCAATCCCTGTCTTCAAAGGACTTCAGCCAGTAGCCTCTTGTGAATGTAGACAGAGCCCAGAATGTGTATCATCTTGAAGGACAACTTCAAGTTTTCCTTTTCAGTTACAGAATGTAACTTTCTAATTTTTAAAGGGTATACTCTGATGAGTTTTCATTAAGGTGAAGGGACTCTTTTCTAACTTTCTTTAAAGGAAATTCAAGTGCTCCATGGTTACAAAACAAAATCTATGCTGTTCTATAACTTAATGAGCAGTCTTACTTTAAACACATTTAGGCTTTAATCAATGATTTATTTTCTTCTCTAAAGCCTTGAAAGATTATTTCCTGCTCTACAGAAGCAGAGAGAGATAAGATATTTGTTGGCAAGGGGAAAGAGGAGCAGAATTGAAGCCATGCTCTGTTATACACAGGAAGGGCCAATGTATCCAAACATATTTTTAAAAACAAGAATGTGTACTTTCTGGGAAATCCTATGCCCTGGAGTTGAAACCTTACTTATGAAGAAATTTATTTTTTCTAGAGGACCTTCATTATCTTCAGAGAAGTTAAAAATATTAAGCAGCTACTTAGGGCCTCCATGTGTGGCATGTGGCATACACTATATAAATGCTAAACAGCAAATCTGAAATGTCTACAGCTTTATGTGGTCTCACCATTTGATTTTATTTGAAATGTGTTGAGGTTTATAGCAAAGATGGAGGAAGTTACTTTAATGAAACTGGGGGAATGTAAATATAACACAGAAACTTAAGTTTTGATAGAAACATTTGTAATAAGATATAGCAATATTATAACATGTTCACAGTCTCTTTCATTGTTCAAATGCAATCGTTTTTGTCTTGATATTAATGTTTGTGCTTTTGATGTTTTTTACTGGTTTTGGATGGTTTGGATCACACTGACTTGAAATAATGGATCTATATTTATGTGTTAATGAGCTTCTGAGAAATTAGCTTAACAATTTTATCATAAGGTGCTCAGTGTCCTAGAAAAATCTTTTGTTTCTGGTTTTGTTCACATTCTCCAAAATCTCCAGGCATTGATGTAGTGTGGCAAAATTTTTTAGAGATAGCACTCTGAATTTTTATTATGAAATATTCTTTCTTTGGATTGATCTGCATATCAAAGGTTGCAGAGAGGGCTGTGATAATATGAACCACTTTTTAAAAATGAAATATACCATTGGTTTAATGAATTATTTAATTTTCTGTTCTGTGTGGGTAAAATTTTAGCTAAATTTTGCTAAAACTTCTTAATGAGGTTTATGGAAATATCCTTAAAATATTTAAATACTCTAAAGTTTCACTTCCATAAAATGGCTCAGACAAGGCACACAGCTTATGAAAACACTAAAATGTTATATTATATTAACGCAACAATAAAGCACCTGTAAAATGTTCTGATAAAAGATTATATGGAAGGTTTTGTTATAGTAATATGAAAAAGATGACTCTGGTAAAAAGTAAAATTTCAGACTTTGGGAAATGCTTCTGATCCTGAAGCTGCTGCTTTTGATTTTATTTTCTGGGTCATTGTTCCCCAAACTGGATGCTGAATCCAGGGAGACTCAGGATACTGTGAGTGTTCTTAGAGATCAGAGCGGAAGCAATTCAACAGAGGTAGGTGGCAGTGGAGGACTGAAAGCAATTACATAAAGGAACCAGATGCTCTCTCCCTCCTGTCCCTGGTGACAGCTAAACTTCTTTTTGCTTTTTTCTGTCCTTGGTAGAAACAGCTAGTGTTTATCAGACAATTATTTTGTGCCATGGGGCAGTATTCTAAATGCAGTTAGACAATTTTAGATAATTTTAAATCTCAGTAAACTTCTACAAAACGGTATTATTTATTTCCCCTTCAGCTCACACACAGAGAAGCTGAGGATTTAAATTTCTTAGTGCTTTGCATAAAGTCATTTGGCCAAAATGAGGAGTCAATTTTGAACACAGCCTGGATGCAGGACTCAAGTGTTTCCCCTAGGTCCCTGCAGGAGGGCATCTCAGACAGCATTTTGGGAGGCTTTTTCAAAAGGCAAACATGCTTCCTACAGTGACTAAGGAATAACCTTTAGATCCCTCAATCTCTATTTAAGAATTACATTGTCTGATGAGAGAAGGAGAAATTATTTTTTAAAAAATGTGACAGATGTGGAGGAGACAAAGAGGTTGGCAAGGATTTGAAAACCCTGTTAGTTTTCCAACTGCTCGCCCTATTTTGACAGTTACATATTGCTCATTGAAAAGCCTATTCAGTCTCTTTTTGAGAAAAATACTGAAGTGTGTCCCTCTCATTCCCTCTTTGCTTCCTTTTCCTGTCCTCTACTTCTTGTGAAGATAACTGTGTAATACTGTGACCATTCAGGAACATATTTCACGACTGAATTCTTCTGAGAGAATTCCAAACTTAAATAAAAATGGGATTCCCAATTTGTTGTCTTGAAGAGCTAGGGCAATTCCTTCCACACACAACAACTTTAAAGCAAAAATGAACAATATTTTAAAGATAGATAGTTGAAGTCACTGGAAAAAAATTGAGAAAAATATTTACTCAGAATTGGGTAAGCAGAGTAGTTGTATCTTTGTTGTCTAGGTGGGTTCCCAAAGACCAGCTCTGATTTAAGAAAACTTTAGCCTTACTGGTGTGAAAGGGAGATGTCAGAGTTAAAAGCCCCAGAGGTACTGGTAAGGTACAGAGGGATTTTGGAAACAAGAAAGCCACATTTACCTGATGAACTGTTTTATTTTTTCTCTCACAGATGATGTTGGGATATTCCTTACTATTAGTAGGTGGTTTTATTAATTTTCTAACCCCATATTTCCCTCCTCATTTTCTTGAAAAGCATTGAACATGTTGGGATATTCATGGCAGAGCAGATATTTTAGAACTTTATGTTTGGCATGAATTGAAGCCTTCTTCTGGGTAGTAAAGGCTGCAAGAGTGTGGAGGGAAACAAATGCATTCTCTAAAAACAAAGAAACAAAATATCAACCCCAAACCCCACAAAACTCCTTGATTTTGGGCTATAACATACTTAGATATACTAGGAGGAGGAAGAAAATGGGATTTAGCTTAAGGCTGGGCTCTTTACTTATCCTCTACACTACACAATCATTACAGTGAATTGTGATCCATGCACATCACTCTTCAATTCTCTGGAAAAAATTATATAACATACATGTAATTTTTTAAGCAGTTATGGAAGCTGAGCAGTCACAAGACCTTCAGTCAGCAAGCCAGAGGTCCAGAAGAGCCAAAGGTGGAGTTCTGGCCTGGGAGATCTGAAGGCCTGGGAAACAGAAATGGTGGTAGTGTGAGTTCTAGTCTGAGACTACTGATAGGAGAAGATCAATAACTCAGGTAAAAGATTGTGCAGTCTATGCTGCTGACAACTGTAAGTTGGGCTAGGCCAAAGTTTTGTCGAATGTTCAACAACTCTAGTGAGGATATTATAAAGTATCCCAAGCAAAAATAGCAACTGGTTAATATTTCTGGCTACTACTTGCTCAAAAGAAGTCAATCCTAGAGATAACTTCTTGATCATAATGAAATCTAGCTGGAGAATGACAAAACTCACTATAACAAAGGACAATCTTTGTAAGGACAATGGCAGAGAAAAAGCATGCTGTGAGAGTATAGAATGAGCAAAACAAGAGGCTATTTTAGGTGTTTTAATTTTAAAAAGTTATTTATCTTAGTCTTTGCTTGGTTTGGATGGCTTCTATTTCTATAATCTGTGTACTAGAAGATTCATTGTTTCACAGTTTGCAATTCAATCATTTTCATTAGTCACAAGATATATTCTTTTACCAAGAAACTTATTTCCTGGTCTTTTTACTGCAAGTTCTATTCTTCTTTGAGATTCCACTTGACACTTAAAATCATCAGAACTGGGCACAGTGGCACATGCTTGTACACTTGATCTTAGCCAAAAAGCTGAGAAGCAATGGCACGTGCTTGTAATCCTAGCTACTTGGGAGACTAAGGCAGAAGAATTTCAAATTCCAGGTCATCCTTTGGAACACAGCCTCTTTTTTTGCTAAATAACTGTTATTTGTGGTTCATTTTTTCCCGTCATTTTGTTGTAGCTATCTTGCATTTGGATATTCATTGCCCCAGACACCATGCAATAGGAAAACAACTTTGGATTACCAGTCTATGTAAAACCCAATAACAGGTAGTTTTCATTGTAAAGATGAATTTTTTAAAACTTTTTTGGAGCTAAGGGGTGTCTGTGACTCTTATAGTACTAGAACAACAAAAAGACTGAGAATTATGATTATTTATAGTTAACATTATCAGAAATGCCTATAGATAGCCTAGAAACTTCTCCAGTCTCATGCTTTGTATTCAAAATTTGTCACACTGGATTGTCAGGGTCACTGGGGACTCTTCTGCCTCTGATCCTGTAGGCCTACCTCATAAATATGCTTGCATAATTATATATAGCTTTTCCTTCGATTCTGTTCTTCTTGAGAACCATAACTCATACAATGAAATATAAGGACATAATTAATAATCATACAAGAAAATTTCAAAAAGATTACCATTTGCAGTGCTCACCAGAGCAGCTGCAAGGACAGAGTGAAACATATAAAACTATTATTTTGAATAAAACTTTCACTTTAATTCTCTATTGCATCAATAGATACTGTTGACTCTGGGACAAGGAGGCTGATATTAGTGGTCTGCTGTCCTCCTCCTTGTGTAGTACTCACTGTCTATCAATGGATGAACCTTTTCTTCTGTTATTACCTGAAAAGGAGTACAATTAAGAGGTCTGTATCACCAATTTTTAATACCGTTGTAATGTATTGTATCTGATACTCAATGCTGATACTCTTGAGCCAGTATCAGTTGGAGATACATTTTGAGTTATTCTTTTTCTGGTGCTAAGAAGTCTTCACTGAGTTCCTTCATATGGGTTCAATGGTGCAAAACTCAGAGGAAGTCTTTGGTTCTACATGCAAAAGTCAGGTGAACCAAAACTTCATCCAGACCTGGTACTAACCTCCTAGTAGTACTTATCAAGTCTAATTGTTTGTTAATTTTGCCTTTTCCCCCACTGGACTGGATGTCCCTTGAAGGAAAGTCTTTTTCCTATTTACTTTGATTCCCCAATATGTCACATAACACCCTGCAAGTGACAAATGCTCCATAAATGTTTATGTAATGAGTAAATGCTGAATTCCCCAAAACATCTTGCGTCTTTTTCATTCTCAGTTTCAGAGACAACTACTTTGACAAAATGTTCAGAGTCATCTAATTTTAATAACAGCAAACCCCAACAGGCACTGGGTAACAGCCTAACTCTTAAAAACATATCAAAATTCCAGTCATTCTACTGATAGCAGAATGAATATAATTTTTCCTGGTGCAATAGGAGTAACTCAAGTAACATTCATGTTTTTTTTTTTTTTCATGTACTTTGGCCTGTGGGCTGCAAACAAATGAAAAGTAATTTTATACTAGCTAAACAATCACCTTGGAGAATCCAGAGCCTGTGGTATCTTGAATTGTCGAAAATATCTCATCTCTGTTGTCTCCTTAAGACATACATCTGTAGATCATGCTCTGCCGAAGGGGATTAGTTTGTTATTTGCAATGATACATCATACAAAGGGCATGGAAGGCAATGTTGTTCTTTTCTTGCTGCAGTCTCTGGGGATATTTGCAGGAAATTAGATACTTTCTTCTATGAAAATTCATTGGCTCTAGTTATTTGCTACCCAGTTCAAAGCATTCTTTTGCCTTTGTCATGGAATATTATGGAAAGTCCCAGGGCATTTTTAAAATCAGAGATACCACCTGTTGCCTTTTGCCCTCAAGAGCAAGTCATGCTGTGGAGATGACAGTTAAAAGGTAACCATTTCTTTGCCATTATATTTCCTTCTTTACCGAAGGGTAACATGTTTCCACCTATTATGGCTTTATTTGGTACAACATGGTTCATTTATTCTTCTTAATGTTCCTGATGTCTCACAGATAAGATTAGTAAAATCATGGCTATTTTCTGTAAATTCCTATTACTTTCTCTTTGTATTTCTTGTTTACGTGTTATTATCTTTTAGGATAACTATTCCTATTCTGATACAGTATTTCTTTTTAAAGGCCATTTGGTGAATCTTTCCTGCTTTAGGGTTTCTCTTTTTCATGAGTCATATTTATAATCAACTCCTAGGTCAAGTAGGAGTCACTCCTTGGTCATTTCTCACCTGAGCACTGGCTTAATATCCACTTGCCTCCTGGACATATGACACCTAGATTATGTGGATTAGTATGAGAAGTCCTGCGTGTGATAAACACTTTTGTTAAAACTTTTGGTGTAGTTACTTTTGTTCTCTTAATGGCTCAGCATTTGGCAAACTGTCTTCTTAACTGTGTGAACTTGGTCTTGTTCACAATGGTGTACAGGAAGAGAGGAAAGGAATAACTCACTTTTTCTCTTTCTTCAAGCATGATTTATCTTGCAATTACAAAAGTGAGGTGAACAATCTTCAAGCAACTGTCTGATGTAAACAATTGTAAACAATACAGTTTTATAGGAGACTCCAAGTCCTCTAAAGCTAAGTAAGTTATCTGCTGTGTACAGTGAGGCACCAAAGGAACTGTGATTCCATACAGGCAATAAAATTTCCAGGCCCCAGGCCTTACCTTCTAAATATGGTGTATATAGAAGGTAGTTTCAAAAACAAACATATTTCCAATTTTATACTTTAAAAAAAAACTGGAATAAGGGGGTAAGGGAAAAGTAAATTTAATAATATGTGAATTATCTTATTAAGTATTAATTGAGTGTTATTAAGGACCAGACTCTTGCATATTCTAGGGCAATAACAATGGACAAATAGATCGGCCTTTACATGATAATTTATGTTCTAGAGGATGGGGGCCAGGTGTTCACAGAAAAGTGAACAAATAACAAGCAATTGAATGTCTCAGTGCTAAGGGGGAAATAAAGCAGGGTGACTTGGTCATAACTGCTGAGTGATGCTACCTTACTTGGATGACATGGAAAGGCCTTTCAGAGACGTAAAATTGGAGCTAGGAGTGAATAATAAATATTTTAGTCATTGTTTATTTTAAAGAGAATAAAATCAAGTAAAATAAGACAAAATTAAGCCAATCAAAATAAACCACTGTGATCAGGTGTAGGCTGCCCAGGACCTCCACGTGGGCCCGCCCTGCCTCCGGAAACTGAGCGGAAGCCTGCATCAGGCATAGGCTGCCCAGAACCTCCGCCATGGGCCTGCCCTGCCACCTGGAACTCAGTGCAAGCCCGCCTCAGGGGTAGGCTACCCTGAACCTCCCCGGTGGGCCTGCTCTGCCACCGGGAACATCGAGGAGGCCTGCCCAAGACTGAAAACTGCCCTGGACTGCTACAGATGGGCCCGCCCTCCCACCTTGGAATAGCAGAAGATCTCAGTGGTATCCAGTTAGAGTGAGAAAATTTGGAACTTTGCTCCCAGGTGGTGAACTTTGGACTACACCGGATTGACTGTATCATTGTGGTGAGTATACCCCTAAAATAGAGGTGTACAGGGGATAAATAGGGTCAGTAGTAAAACCCCTTTGAACTAACTGTAAGACTTTGGTGTGTCTGAAAAGAGTGTGTGATGCCCTCCTACACAAAGAAAACACCAGGAAGAGTGAAAATGACAAAATGGAAAAGCAAAATGCAGTCTCAAACATATAGTTCACCAGAAACAAGTATAGGAGACATTGAAATGGAGGACCCCAAAAGTAACACACTGGGAATCTCTGAAAAGATAGCCAGTGAAATAAAAAAACAACTGCATCAGGCTATAGAGGAAATCAAATTACAAGTAGTCTCCCATGTAAAGATAGAAATAACAACTTTAGTAAAGGAGTTGTTGAATGCAGCTAAAGAAGAACTAGAGAAAAAAGCACATGAGCATGGGAAACTGATTGAAACTTTGAATGAACAATATAGAAAACAAGCAGAATTCATGAAACAAACTCAAAGAGCCATCCAAGAAACAAAAAATTCTATTGAAAGAGTACAAAAACACCTAAAGGAAGCTGAGGATAGGATTTCAGACCCTGAGGACAGGATCACAGTTAGTGATCAGGAAAGGATAGAACTTTTAAAAATAACAAAGCAGCATGAAATGACAATCCAGAAGCTTCATCATGATGCCAAGAGCAACAATATAAAAATAATGGGCATTAGCAAAGATACAGGAGTGCAGGCAAATGACATACATAAAGTATCTACAGAAATAATAGCAGAAAATTTCCCAAACATGGGGAAAGAATCTGCTATGCAGATAAGTGAGGCATATAGAATGCCAAATAGTCACAATCAACATAAATCCACACCCAGACACATAATAATTAAGATCTCAGACATACAGCATAAAAACAGAATATTAAAAGCTGTCAGAAAAAAGATACAACTCACCTATCAGGGAAAGCCCATTAGAATCATGGCAGACTTTTCAGCACAAACCCTCAAGTCAAGAAGATCTTGGAGTGAGGTATTTCAAGTCCTGAAAGAAAACAATCTTCAACCCAGACTGATGTACCCAGCAAAACTTTCATTCAAATTTAATGGAGAAACAAGATACTTCCACGACAAAGAGCAACTGAGGAAATTCATGTCCACCAAACCAACCCTAGAAAGAGTACTGAAGGAAATACTAGACAGAGATAAAAATGACTACAATCCCCAAAACAACAACAGAAAGAAATGTCCAGGTAGGATAAACAATTAAATAAGAGGAAAAGCAGAAAGAAACAACTGGAACATAACATAGCAAAGTCGAGCCAGTACATATCAGTGCTATCCATAAATATAAACAGCCTCAATTCACCTATAAAAAGAAATAGATTGACAGAATGGATCAAGAAACAGGACCCCACAATATGATGTATACAAGAAATACATCTGACCAGAAAGGAAACTCATAGATTAAAAGTCAAAGGATGGAAAACAGTATTCCATGCAACAGGAACCCAGAAAAAAGCAGGGGTATCTATTCTATTTGCAGACAACTGAACTGCAAACCTAAAATGATTAAAAGAGATAGAGAAGGTCACTACATACTTGTTAATGGTAAAATTCAAGAGGAAGAACTAACAATTATAAATATATATGCGCCAAATACAGGAGCACCCAACTATACAAGACAGATACTAATGGACATGAAAAACCAAATACATAAGAACACAATTATAACAGGAGATTTTAACAGCCCATTGTCACAAAGACATAGATCAACTAGACAAAAAGTTAGCAAACAACAAAACTGAATCATACCTGTGAGCAATTGGACTTAGTAGATGTTTACAGATTGTTCCACCCAATCACATCAGAATACACATTCTTCTCAGCTGCACATGGGACATTCTCCAAAATAGACCATATATTCTCCCATAAAACATTCTTAAGTAAATGCAAAGGCATTGAAATCATACCATGCATAATATATGACCATAGTGCAATGAAACTGAAAATTAATGGCAAAAGAAATTGTAAAACCTATATAAATACATGGAAATTAAATAACACCCTTTTGAACAACCAGTGGGCTACAGATGAAATTAAAGAAGAAATAAAACAATACCTACAATTCAATGAAAATATAGAAACAACATACTGTAATCTGTGGGATGCAATGAAAGCAAGTCTTAAGAGGCAAATATATAGCAATAAACTGTCATATCAAGAAAACAGAATGAGCACAAATAAACAACCTAATGGTGCATCTCAAGCTAGAAAAAGAAGAGCAAGCTAAACCCAAAGCTCCTAGAAGAGAGGAAATTGTAAAGAGTAGAGCAGAAATCAATGCAATTGAAACTAAAAAAAAACACAAAGAATTAATGAATCAAAAAGCTGGTTTTTTGAGAGAATCAACAAGATTGACAAACCCCTAGCTAACCTTATCAAGAGAAAGAAAGAAATAACCCAAATTCATGCAATAAGAACTGAAAAGGGAGAAATTACTACAGATCCCATGGAAATTCAAAAGATCATGAATACCTACTTTGAAAATCTCTACTCACTTAGAGTGGAAAACACAGAGGAAATGGACAGGTTTCTAGAAACATATGAACTACCAAAGCACAACCAAAAAGATATAGCAATTTTGAACAACCCAATATCAGTCATTGAAATTGAAAACATAATTAAAAACTTACCAACAAAGAAAAGTCCAGGTCCTGATGGATTCACAGCTAAATTTCTACAAGAAATTTAGAGAAGATTTGATGCCAGTACTCCTTAAACTCTTCAATGAAATTGAGAAAAAAGCAATCCTCCCTAAATCATTCCTGGAGGCAAGTATTACTCTGATACGAAAACCAGAGAAAGATCCAACAAAAAAAGAGAACTATAGGCCAGTCTCACTAATGAACACTGATGCAGAGATTCTCAACAAAATACTGGCAAATAGAATGCATCAAATTGTCAAGAAGATTATACATCATGATCAAGTGGGGTTCATTCCAGGAATGTAGGGATGGTTTAACACATGCAAATCAATAAATGCAATACACCACATCAACAAAGGCAAAAAAAAACAAAACCACATGGTCATCTCAATAGATGCAGAAAAAGCTTTCAACAAAGTCCAACACATGTTCATGATAAAAACCCTCCAGAAACTCAGAATACAAGGTGTCTATCTCAACCTTATAAGGGCCATCTATGACAAACCAACAGCCAACATTATACTAAATTGACAAAAACTGAAAGCTTTCACTTTAAAATTATGAACAGGGCAAGGATGTCCACTCTCACCACTCATTTTCAACATAGTTCTGGAAACACTACCCAGGGCAATCAGACAAGAGAGAGAAATAAAAGGAGTAAAGATAGGAAAGGAAGAAGTTAAATTATTACTATTTGCAGATGATATGATACTCTATAAAGAAGACCCAAAAAACTCCATTAAAAGACCACTAGGGGTAATAAACAAGTTCAATAGTGAAGCTGGATGCAAAGTCAATGCTCAAAACTCAATAATATTCCTGTACAAAACAAAAAACTCACTGAGAGAGAAATTATGAAAATATCGCCCTTTACAATAACATGTAAAAAAATTAAATACTTAGGAATCAACCTAACTAAAAATGTTAAAGACCTATATGCTGAAAATTATACTATGCTGAAAAAGGAGATTGAAAAGGATATTAGAAAATGGAAGGACATTCCTTGCTCTTGGTTAGGAAGAACCAACATTGTGAAAATGGCTATACTTCCAAAACTGTTATACAGCTTTAATGCAATCCCAATCAAAATACCATTGACATAGCTCGCAGATCGAGAGAAAACACTCCTAAAATTCATTTGGAAACAGAAGAAACCTAGAATAGCAAAGACAATTCTAGGCAACAAAAGCAAGGCAGGAGGGATCTCAATTCCTGACTTGAAACAGTACTCTAAAGCCACAGTGATCAAATCTGCTTGGTACTGGCAAAGAAATAGACCTGAGGATCAATGGAACAGATTAGAAGATGCAAGCACAACTACAAAGACACCGAGCCACCTGATATTTGACAAAGGGGCTAAATATGTCCACTGGAAGAAGGATAGTCTCTTTAATAAATGGTGTTGGAAAAATTGGCTCTCTACATGCCAAAGACTGAAACTAGATCCATGCATATCACCATGCACAAAACTAAAGTCTAAATGAATCAAAGACCTCAATATTAAAACAGAAACACTAAATCTACTGGAAGACAAGGTAGGTAGAAGTCTTGGAGACATAGGGGTAGGCAGAAAATTCATGAACCAAATGCAAACTGCATGGGAAACACTTCAAAGAATCAACAAATGGGATCTCACATTATTGAAAAGTTTCTGCACTTCAAAGGAATTTACCAACAGAGTGAAAAGAAAACCAACAGAGTGGGAAAGAATTTTAACTAGCAACCCCTCATACAAAGGACTTGTGTCCAGAATATATAAAGAACTGAAAAACATTAAGCCCCCTAAATTCAAAGACCCTCTCCAAAAATGGGCATCTGAGATGAACACACAATTCTCAGAGAAAGATATACAAATGACAAATAAATACATGTTCGCCATCACTGGTCATTCGAGAAATGCCTTGAGATTCCACCTTACCCCAGAAAGAATAGCTGCCATGAAGAAATCAACTGATAACAAATGTTGGTGAGGCTGTGGGGAAAAAGGAACACTGCTCCGTTGTTGGTGAATGTAGACTGGTGCAACCATTATGGAAATCCATATGGAGAATTCTCAGAAGACTAGGATTGGAAGTTCCATTTAATCCAGCTATCCCCCTCCTGGGTATTTTCCCCAAAGAACTGAAAAGTTCATATCACAGTGATATATGTGCACCATGTTCATAGCTGCACAATTTGTGATAGCTAAATCCTGGAAACAACCAATATGCTCATCAACTGCAGAGTAGATGAAAAAGACATGGCATTTTTATACAATGGAATATTACTCAGCTATAAAAAAGGATGAACTTGTGGCCTTTATAGGCAAATGGAGACAACTTGAGACTATCCTCAATAGTGAAATAAGAGTCATATTTATATTTATAAATATCATATTGTGTCTCTAGTGTAAAAAGTAAACAAGAACTACAAATGTAATAATACCAAAATGTGTAATTGCTATTGTAAAAAAGAGAGGAAAAGAAAGTACTCTAAGGGATATAACTGCATATAAGTTTGAGTGTGTAAAATAAATGACCATATTGCTGAATCTTTGTTTGATCTTTGAGCAAAACTGTTTGTAGTCTGACTGCTTGAATATTTACTATGTACCCTTTAACTTTGTAACTTGAACAACTACATCCAGGATCATAGTACGTAATTTATAAATTACTGATTTCTTAGTGAGGCTTTTTCTCATTCTCCTTTTTCTTCCTTTCTTCTAGAATTTTGTATTGTTGCTACCCTTTTTTTCTGTTTTGTTTTGTTTTTCTTCTCATTAAATAAAATTTTAAAAATGTATAATTGCTATTGTAAAAAAAAGTGGAAATAGGAAGTGCTATAAAAGATATGGCTGCATGTAGGTTTAGATGTGTGGGATTGATGACCATATTTCTAGGTTCTTGTTGGATTGTTGAGCAGATCTGTTTGCTCTCTCACTGCTTTAATGTCCACTTTGTGTGTTTTAATTCTTTAACTTGAATAACTATTTCTAAAAGAACAATATGTAATGTATCAACTAGTGATTTCTTACTGTTTATCTTCTTTTCTTGAAATTCTGAAT
>PVLA01005859.1:55925-136699 GCA_004027455.1 Hydrochoerus hydrochaeris
GCATGTATATTTATGTGTGCAGGATTGTTACCCATATTTCTTAGTTCTTGTTTGATTGTTGAACAGATCTGTTTGCAGTCTCACTGCTTGAGTGTCCATTTTGTGTGCTTTAATTTTGTAACTTGAACAACTATTTTTAAAAGAGCAATATGTAATTTATCAGCTAGTGATTTCTTACTGTTTATGTTTTTTTGAAATTTTGTAATATTTCTCTTTTTCTGTTTTATCCCTTTAAAGAAAAAATTTAAAAAAAAACCACTGTAAGTTACACAGGATTTCAAAACAATACAAAATCACCAATAGTTACCATAATACCTCTTGTTGCCTTCAAAATAGCTGCAGATACCTTTAGACATAATAAAAATTGAACAGAACAGAACAGAACCAATAAAAATAAAACAATGAATACAATATAAAGGACTTCAAACCAAGACAATAGTAAATTCAAAATGCTACCATAATGTATCTGGTTATCTTTGAAATAGATGCCATCAGATATAATAAAATCAAACAATACAAAACAGAATAACACCCAACACAATGAAACAATGAAAATGATACAGGACTGGCAAGGTGAGTAGCAGCTCACCAGAGCAGGTCGGGAAAAGTTTGGGACCATTGATCCCAGAGGCTGGGTGCCTGCCCAGCCCCCTTGGGTCATTGGACTGGGCTCCAGAGGTTCCACGGGCTTGAGTGGACTGTGCCCAGTGACCTTCAACCAGGGAGCCAGACCTGCCAATGGGGGAGCCAAGCCGGTGCCCCGCTGTGAAGGAAAGCTTTGGAAAATTGCTGGAAACATAGAAATATAGGAAAATGACAAAACTAAAGACCAACATGCAATCTCAAATTTTAGCCCATCCCAAGAAAACCTAGGAGCCATGTACATAGAAGAAAATACTACACATACACCTGAAATGCATGAAATGGTATCAATTGAAATAAAGAAGCAAGTACGGGAAGCTATGAGGGAACTCAAATCAGAAATATTCTCCCAGGTAAAAGAAGAAATGATAAAAGTAGTGAAAGAAATACTGAGTGCATCCAACAAAGACACAGCTGAACAATTAGAGGAACAAAGCAAAATGATAGAATCCCTGAATGAGCAGTTTAAGAGACAAAAATAATGTATTAAGCAGATTCAAAGAGATATTCAGGAAACCAAAACTCTAATGAAAGTTGCAAAAACTGCCTCAACAAAAGTGAAGATAAAATGTCAGACCTCAAAGATAAGATTGCAGCTAGTGGACAGGAAAGGAAAGATCTTCTAACAATAACAAGAAATCAGAAATAACAATTCAACAGCTGCAAGATGATGCAAAGAAAAACAATATAAGATTAATAGGGATAAAAGAAAAAGAAGGGGAAAACACAAATGATATCAAGAGGCTATTTATAGAAGTAATAGCTGAAAACTTCCCAAACATGAGTATGGAAAGGGTCATACAGATTAGTGAGGCATATAGAACTCCAAAGAGCCATAACCAAAAAAAAAAAAAAAAAAAAAAAAAAAAAAAAAAAAAAAAAAAAAAAAAAAAAAAAAAAAAAAAAAAAAAAAAAAACTACACCCAGACATATAATAATCACCATTCCCAAAATCCAACATAAGAACAGAATATTAAAAGCTCTTAGAGAGAAAAGACAGGTCATCTATAAAGGAAAACCTATTAGATTCACAGCAGACTTCTCAACACAAACAATGAAGTCAAGAAGAGCATGGAGGGAAGTTTTTCAGATCCTTAAAGAAAACGACTTCCAACCCAGACTGATGTACACTGCAAAACTGTCTTTCAAAATGGGGGGGAAATAAAATACTTCCATGACAAAAAACAGCTGAAGAACTTCATGATCACCAAACCAAACCTACAAAGAACACTGAAAGACAGTCTAGATACACATAGGAAAAAACCACTAAGCAAGACAGACAATTAAATAGAATGGAAAGCTAAGATACAATATCAGAAAGATAACATGTTAACAATAAACCCATATATGACAGTTATAACCTTTAATGCAAATGGCCTCAATTCACCAATTAAAAGAAACAGACTGGCAGAATGGATCAAGAAACAGCATCCAACCATATGCTGTCTACAAGAAATCCATCTAACCCAAAAGGAAACTCATAGACTGAAAGTCAAAGGATGGAAAACAATGCTCCATGCAACAGGAACTCAAAAAAAAAGAGGGGGTAGCTATTCTGTTTGCAGACCATGTGAACTTCAAACCAAGAATGGGTCAAAGAGATAAAGAAGGTCACTACATACTAGTTAGGGGAAAACTGCAAGAGGAAGAGATAACAATCTTAAATATATAGGCACCAAACTCCAGAGCACCCAACTACATAAAGCAAGTATTAACAGAAATGAAAAATCAAATAGGCAATAACACAATTATAACAGGAGACTTTAACACACCAATGACTCAAAGGGATAGATCAACTAGACAGAATATCAGCAAAGAAATAACAGAGCTGAATACCCCTGTGAACAAATGGATTTGATAGATGTATACAGAGTGTTCCATCCAACAACATCAGGATATACATTCTTCTCACCAGTACATGGGACATTCTCTAAAATAGACCATATACTAACCCACAGAACATATTTAAGTAAATGCAGAAGAATTGAAATTATCCCATGCATGTTATTGGATCATAGCGCCATGAAACTGGAAATTAATGATAAAAGTAACTGCACAAACCACAGAAACACATGGAAATTAAATAATACACTCTTGATCAATCAGTGAGTCACAGAGGAAATTAAAGAAGAAATTAAACAATATCTGCAAGCAAATGAAAATACAAATACAACTTACCGGAACCTGTGGGATGCAATGAAAGTGATCCTCAGAGAAAAATTTATTGCACTGAGTTCCCACATTAGGAAAACAGAATGAACACAAATAAGCAACCTGGTATTACACCTGAAACATCTAGAAAAAGAAGAGCAAGCCAAGCCCAAAGCTAAAAGAAGGGAGGAAATTATAAAGATAAGAGCAGAAATTAATGCAATAGAGACTAAGAAGACAATTCAAAGAATCAATGAATCAAAGAGTTGGTTCTTTGAAAGAATAAATAAAATTGACAAGCCCCTATCCAACCTAATTTAAAAAAGGAAAGACTCAAATTCATGCAATACAGAATTAAAAAGGTGAAATCACTACTAACCCTGTGGAAATATAGAAGATCATCAACAACTATTTCGAAAACCTCTATTCTCATAGGTTCAATAGCACAGAAGAAATGGACAGATTCCTAGAAAGATACGAACCACCAAAGCTGGATCAAGAAGTTGTAAAACTGCTGAATAACCCAATTTCTATTAATCAAATTGAAAATGTAATCAAGTCGCTACCAACAAAGAAGAGCCCAGGCCCGGACAGATTCACTGTGGAATTCTACAAGAAATACACAGAAGACTTAATGCGAAACTCCTCAAAATCTTCAATAAAATTGAAAGGGAAGCAATTCTCCCTAAGTCATTCCTGGAAACAAATACCACTCTAGTACTAAAACCTGAGAAAGACCCAACTAAAAAAGAGAACTACAGGCCAATCTCCCTAATGAACATAGATGCAAAAATTCTCAATAAAATATTGGTAAACAGGATGCAGCAAATCGTCAAGAAGATTATACACTATGTATTCCAGGCATGGAGGGATGGTTCAACATACATAAATTAATAAATGTAATCTACCATGTCAATAGAGCTAAAAGCAAGAATCACATCATCATTTCTATAGATGCAGAAAGAGCTTTTGATAAGATCCAACACCCATTCATGATAAGAACCTTACAGAGAATTGGAATAGATGGTCTTTACCTTAGTATGATAAAGGCCATCTACAACAAACCAACAATCAGTGTCATATTAAATGGCCCAAAACTGAAAGCCTTTAACTTAAAATCAGGCACAAGACAAGGATGTCCATTATCACTGCTCTTATTCAATATAGTACTGGAATACTAGCCAGAACAATTAGACAAGAGAGGGAAAAAAAGGAGTAAAGATAGGAAAAGAAAATATTAAATTATCATTATTTGCAGATGACATGATACTCTACATAGAAGACCCCCAAACCTCTGTTGAAAGTCTCCTAAATATAATAAATAAATTCAGCAAAGTAGCTGGGTACAAAGTCAATACTCAAAAATCAATCGCATTCCTATACACTAACAACAAAATCACTGAGAGAGAAATAAGATAACTAGCATCCAAAAAAATTTAAAACTTAGGAATTAATCTAATGAAAAATGTAAAATAGTTGTACAGGGAAAATTATAATACTCTGAAAAAAGAAATTGAAGAGAACCTCAGAAAATGGAAAGACATCCCTTGTTCATGGATAGGAAGAATAAATACTGTAAAAATGGCCATTCTCACAAAATTGTTATACGTATTCAATGCAACCCCAATGAAAATACCACTAACATACCTCATAGATCTAGAGAAATCACTCCTAAAATTCATCTGGAATCAGAAGAGACCTAGAATAACAAAGGCAGTTCTAAGCAGCAAAGCCAAGGCAGGAGACATCACAATCCCTGACTTGAAGTTATACTACAAATCTACTGTAATAAAATCAACGTTGTATTGGAATAATACAGACCTTAAGATCAATGAAATAGACTAGAAGATACAACTACAAACACACTCAACCACCTTATCTTTGATAAAGGGGCCAAGCATGTTCACTGGAAGAATGACAGTCTCTTTAATAAATGGTGCTGGAAAAATTGGCTATCCGTATGCTGAAAACTAAAATTAGACCCATGCCTGTCACCATGTACTAAACTAAAACGTAAATGGATCAAAGATCTAAATATTAAAATAGAAACACTAAATCTGTTGGAAAACAAAGTAGGTAAAAATCTTGAAGACATAAGGGTAGGTAGAGAATTCATGAACAAGAACCAAACTTCATGGGAAATACTTCCCAGAATCAATAACTGGGATCACATCTTATTAAAGAATTTCTGCATGTCCAAAGAAATCTCTAGCAGAGTGAAAAGAAAACCTACAAACTAGGAAAAAAATCTTAGTGAACTGTCCCTCAGACAAAGCACTTCTGTCTAGAACTTATAAAGAATTAAAAAAATCAGACCCCTGAAATTCAAAGACCCAATCCAAAAATGGGCATCCAAGATGAACACCGTTCTCAGAGAATACAAATGGCAAATAAATACATGAAAGAATGTTCATCATCATTGGTCATTAGAGAAATGCAAATTAAAACCACACTGAGATACCATCTCACTCCAGGAAGAATGTCCAGGATCAACAAAACTATCAACAACAAATGCTGGGGAGGCTGTGGGAAAAAAGGAACTCTTGCGCACTGTTGGTGGGAGTGTACACTGGTGCAACCACTGTGGAGGTCAATCTGGAGATTCCTCAAAAAGCTGGAGTTGGAGGTCCCACTTGACCCAGCTATTCCACTCTTAGGCATATTCCCAGAAGATCTGAAAACATCTTACCACAGTGATATATGTGCACCCATGTTTATAGCAGCACAATTTGTAATAGCCAGATCTTGGAAACAACCTAAGTGCCCATCAACTGAGGAATGGATAAAAAAAATTGTGGTATTTTTATACAATGGAGAACTAGTCAGCTATAAAGAATGAAAACATCGAGATATTTATAAATAAATGGATGCATCTTGAATCTATACTCATAAGTGAAATAAATCAAACTCACATGTATAAATACCACATAGTCTCCCTCATGTAAGAAATGGTAAGAGTACAGAAGAATTTTATGGAAATCATGTTCACCATTATACTGCTTTGATATCTTATGTCTTCATTCATTGGTTGGAATAGTTGTATTCTGTTTTGTTTGATGTTAATACATGTGATGGTATGAATAGTTACTTTGAAGGCAAGACAATATGGCAGCTGGTGTTGATTTAATATCATCTTGCTCTGAAGTCCTACCATGCTCTTGTTTTTCTATTACCATTGGTTCTATCACATTGTGTCTTATTGGATTTTAATATGTATGACAGTATAAACAAAATTTTTATGGAAAATGAGATAATATAGCAGCCATTGTTCATCTTTGATTATTTTGTTCAGAATGCCTTGGAATACTTCCATTCTCTTGTTTTATTCTACTTTGTTATGTTTGACATTATTGTGTATAAAGCTAAGCTCAACTATTTCTTTTCAAAGAAAGAGACATCATGTTAGTGACTGTTAATATTGTCTTGTTGTGAAGTGCTGTGATGCTTACATTGTTCTGTTCTGATCTGCTTAGATCTGTCCTCTTTTGTTCTATTCTCTTTAAAATAAAAAAAGAGAAAATGATACAGGACTTCAAAACAAGATAATAGGGAATTCATGGCTACCATATTCAGAAGGAGATCCCCATAGATGCTACATTGCATATTGTTATTCTCCAAATATGTGATCAGACTACCAGCTTTACACCTGCAAAGTCAGTGAAATGCTAAACATAAGCATTAAATTATATATATTTTTTCTCAATAGCTATCATCACAGCCTGTGTTTCTATGAGTTAGCCAGTCACTTACAGGATGGTGGGGGTTGGCTCTTCTTGTTTTCCAACCCATGCACTGGAAGGGGCTGGCATCTGACTCTTCCCACAGCAGCCCATGTATGGTGCTGATTCCAAAGGAAGGCTTGCTTTTTGGTGATTTCTTATTCTCTTCCCTCACAGTCTGTGAATGGCACTGACTCACAGGAAAATGCTGGGATCTGGTTGTCCCCACAGCGGCTCACACGTGGTGTTGATTTGCAGGGAAGGCTTGCTTTTTAGTCATCATCAGAAATAAATGTTTCCAACTGTATCAAAAAATCTGGAAAGAATGTTGGCCCTTCCTACCTATAAGCAAGGGATATCTTTCAATTTCCTGATATTTTCTTCAATCTTCATTTTAAGAGTATTGTAGTTTCAATGCACAGATCTTTTACTTCCTTTGTTAGATTGATTCCTAAGTACTTCATTTTGATTTGCTATCTTTGTTAGATTGATTCCAAAGTAGTTTTTTGATACTACCATGAAGGGTGTGGGTTCCCTAATTTCTCTTTCAGTTCAATTGCTATTTGTGTACAGGAATGCTATTGATTTTTGAGTGTTGACTCCGTATCCAGGTATGCTGCTGAATTTAGTTATTAAATCTAGTAATCTTTTGGTGGAGTTTTTGGGGTCATCTTTGTAGAGTTTCATGTCATCTACAAATGATAATTTAACTACAAATGATAATTTATCCTTATTCCTTTTATTTTTCTCTCTTATCTAATCCCTCTGGCTGATATTTCCAGAATTATATTGACTAGGACATCCTTGTATTGTCCCTAATCTTAGAAATGTTTGAGTTTTGTCCATTTACTATGATGTTGGCTGTTGGTTTGTCATAGATAGGTTTATCAGACTGAGGAAAAGATCATGCATTCTAATTTTTTGTGTTATTCATTTTTTTATCATGAATGAGTGTTGGACTTCATCAAAAGCTTTTTTTTGAATCTATAGAGATGATCATGTGGTTTTGGCCTTTGGCTCTTTTGATGTGGTGTATTATGTTTATTGATTTGTGTATGTTGAGCCATCCCTGCATTCCTGGGACCAGTTGGTCATGGTGTATACTCTTGATTTTTTTTTCTGAATCCATTTTACTATAAATATAAAAAGAAAAAAAAGTAGAAAAAAAATTTCAAAACACAACAATGGGAAACAATAGCACATTACATTGCACATTGTCATCCCTAAATTATTTGAGAGCACAAGACATGTGAATTCAATTGTCCAAATAATGCAAGCACAAATCTTCCTCTTTAGTGAACTTAGAAAAATCAGTAGTATAACTATCTTAACTATTTCTTTTATATGCATATGCATATATGCATTACATATACATATGTTTATCTTTTCAGTTTCTTACACTAATCAAATAGTAAGATGTTTACACATGTGTGTCATATTTATTTCACTAATGAGTATGGTCTCAAGTTGCTTCCTTTTACCTATAAGTCTCCAGTTTATCCTTTTTTATGGTTGAGTAATACTCCACTGTATAAAAATACCACATCTTTTTTAAAATCAATTTCTGAACTGATGAGTATTTAAGTTGTTTCTAAAATCTGACTATTAAAAACTGTGCTGCTATAAATACAAGTGCACATATATTACCGTGCTATGATCTTTTTAATTCTTTTGGGAGGATACCCAGAAAGGTAATAACTGGATTGAATGGGACTTCTAACCCTAGTTTTTTTGAGGAACTCCATACTGATTTCCACAGTGGTTGCACCAGTCTGAATTCCCACCAGCAGTGGATAAAAGTTGTTTTTCCCCTCAGCCCCTCTAGCATTTGTTATTATTTGGTTTCTTGATTCTTTTTGGGGTGAGGTGAAATCTCAGCAGTGTTGTTTAATTTGAATTTATTGAATGACCAGTGATGTTGAACATTTTTTCACATATTTATTTGCTGTTTGTATTTCTTCATCTGAGAAGTGTATATACATCTTAGATGCCCATTTTTGGATTGGGTCTTTAAATTTTGGAGGACTGAGTTTTTAAGTTCTTCTTATGTTCTTGATAATAATCCTTTGTCTGAGGAATAGCTGGCAAACATTTTCTCCCTTGTTGTGGACTGACTCTTTACTGGTGGTTTCTCTTGCTGTGCAAAAGCTTTTCAGTAGGGTGAAGTACCTGTTGTTGATCTTTTATGATAGGTCCTGTGCAATCTGTGTTTTAGTCATAAAGTCTTTGCCTACTGAAATATCTTCAAGATTTTTACCTATGCTATCTTCCAGCAGATTTAATGCTTCTGGATTTAATGCTTTTAATATTAAGATCTTTGATCCATTCCAATTTTAGCTTAGTGTACTAGGTAAATGGAAGGATGATTCAACATAGGCAAATCAATGAAAAACATGGGTCCATTTTAACCTTTGGCATGCCTAGAGACAGTTTTTCCAACAACATTTATTAAAAATGCTATCTTTCTTCCAGTGAATGTGCTTGGCACTTTTGCCAAAGATAATGTGGCTTAGTGTATCTGGGGTTGTTTCTGTATCTTCTAATTTGTCACACTGACTTTTGGGTCTGTTTTTTTTTTTCAGTATGACACTGTTTTTGTCACAGTAGCTTTATAGTACAAATTAGGAATTGTGATACCCCCTGTCTTGTCTTTGTTACCCAGGATTTCCTTTGCTATTCTATATCTCTTCTGGCTTTGGATGAATTTTAGGTTTGTTTTCTTTAATTCTGTAAGATATGCTAGTGGAATTTTGATTAGTATTACAATGAATATGAATAACAGTTTTGGAAGTATGGCCATTTTTACCATATTGGTTCTTCCTACCCAACAGCATGGGATATCTGCCTATTTTCTAATATCCTCTTCAATCTCCTTTTTCAGTGTACTGTAGTTTTCAATGTAGGGGTCCTTTACATCCTTTGTTAGATTGATTCCTAGGTATTTCATTTTGTTGGATGCTATTGTAAAAGGTGTTGTTTCCCTGATTTCTCTATCAGTGAATTTGTTATTTATGTAAAAGAAGACTTGATTTTTGAGTGTTAACTTTGTAACCAGATACATTACTGAATTTGCTTATTAAATCCAGAAGTTTTCTGGTGGAATTTTTGGGATCTGGTAAGTAGAGTATCATGTCATCTGAAAATAATAATACTCTAAATTTTTTTTACTATATTTATTCCTTTTATTTCTTTCTCTTGTCTAATTGCTCCAGCTAAAGTTTCCAGTACTATGTTGAATAAGACTGGAGACAGTGGGCATCCTTTTCTTGTTCCTCATTTTAGAGTGGAAGCTTTAAGTTTTTGTACATTTAGTATTATGTTGGATGTTGAGTTGTCATGGATGGCTTTTATCACATTGAGGTAGAGACTATTTATTCTGATTTTTGTAGGATTTTTGTCAGGAATGGTTGTTGGACTTAGTCAGATGCTCTTTCTGCATCTATTGAGATGATCATATGATTTTTGTTTTCGGCTCTGTTAATATGGTGCATTACATTTATTGATTTACATATATTAATCATCCATGCATCCCTGGAATGAAGCCCACTTGATCATGGTATACAATCTTCTTGATGATTTGCTGCATTCAGTTTGGCAGTATTTTATTGAGGATTTTTGCATCAGTGTTCATTAGGGAGACTGGCCTGTAATTCTCTTTCTTAGTTGTGTCCTCTGGTTTTGGTATCAGGGTAATACTTGCTTCCAGGAATGAATTTGGAAATATTGCTTCCCATTCTGTTTGATTAACAAGTTTGAGAAATAGTTGTGTTAGGTCTTCTCTAAATTTTGTATAGAATTAAGCAGTGAATCCATCAGGGCCTGGGATTTTCTTTATTGACAAGTTTTTAATTATATCTTCAATTTCATTTATTGATATTCTTGATTCAGCTTTGGTAATTCATATGTATCTAGGAATCTGTCCATTCCTTCTGTATTTTCCATCTTCTTAGAATACAAGTTTTGAAAGTAGGTAGAAATGAACTGGATTTCTGCAGAGTCTGTTGTGATTTTGCCATTTTCATTCCTAATTGCATGGATTTGAGCCTTTTGTTTCCTTTTTTGATAAGGTTGGCTAAAGGTTTGTCACTTTTATTTAATCTTTCAAAGAACAAACTCTTTGATTCATTGATTCTTTGTATTGTGTTTTTATTCTCCAGTGTGTTAATTTCTGCTCTGATCTTTATAATTTCCTCTCTTTCATAATCTTTTGATTTAGCACACTCTTGTTTTTCTAGAAGTTTGAGGTTCAACATTATGTTCTTTATATGCATTTGTTCTGTTTTCCTGATATGGGTACTTACTGCTATAAGTTTCCCTCTTAAGACTGCTTTAATTGTGTCCCACAAGGTCCCTTATGCTGTACTGTCATTATCATTCAACTGTAAAAACTTTCTAATTTCTTCTTTAGTTTAATCTGTGACCCATTGGTTGTTCAGTCAGGTATTAATTAATTTCCACGTTTTTATGATGTTCTTGTGGTTTTATTTGGCATGGATTTCCAATTTCAATGCACTGTGGTCTGCTAGTATGCATGGGCTAATTTGGCTTCCTCTGCACTTACTTAAGCATGTTATATGAGCCAGTATATAGCCTATTTTAGAGAATATATTGTGTACAGCTGAGAAGAATGTGTACTCTGATGTTGTGGGGTGGAAAACTCTATAGACATCTTCTAGGTGTTTTTATTCAAAATTTAACTTTGTCCTAATATTTCATTATTGATTATTTGTCTAGTTGTTCTGTCTTTTTGTGATAGAGGGGAACTGAGGTCTCCCAATACAACTGTATTAGGGCTTACTCATTTTTTCATGTATGTTACTAATTGTTTTAAACAGTTCAGTGCACTGGTACTTGTTGCTTATATATTTATGATTATTATCTCTTCCTCTTGGATTGTTCCTTTTACAAGGATGTAGTGACTTTTATCTCTCTTATCAGTCTTGGTTTGAAATTCATTTTTTTCTGCAAAAAGAATAGCTACCCCTGCTTTTTTCTGAGTTCCTATTGCATGATTTATTGTTTTCCATCCTTTGACATTCAGTCTATGAATTTCTTTTTGAACTAAATATGCTTCTTGTATGCAGCATATTGTTGGATCATGGTTCTTGATCTATTCTGCCAGCCTGTGTCTCTTGACCAGTGAATTGAGACCATTAACATTGATGGTTATAACACATATGTATTACTTATCCTTATGTTATTTTCCTGTTGTTGGCTTCCCTCCTTTTCCCCCTCCCTCTAACTGTTTGCCTTCCCTGGCAGATTCCTTCTGTTAGGGTTCTTGGAGCTTTAGTCCTTAATATCTCTTTCCAGAATGTTCTTTGGAACATTTGGAGTGCTGGTTTGGTGGTCATAAATTTCCTCAGATGCTTTATATCATGGAAGTATCTTATTTCTCCATCAATTTTGAAAGATAGTTTTGTAGGATATATCAATCTGGGTTGAAAATTATTTTCCTTTAGAACTTGGATTACTTCCATTCTAAGCTCTCCTTGACTTGAGAATTTGTGCTGAGAAGTCAACTGTAATTCTTATGGGCTTTCCTTTATAGATGATTTGTTTCTTTTCTTTAACAGCTTTTAGGATTATATTCCTGTGTTGAATTTCTGGAATCTTGGCTATGATGTGTCTGGCTGTAGCTTTTTTTTATCATTGCTAATTGGAGTCCTATATGCCTTGTTTATCTGAAAGTCAAATTGCTTTTTCTCTACCAGGAAAGTTTTCTGTCATGATATCTGTGTATATTTTTTAACGTTATTAGTGATATTTCCTGTTCATTCATTGACTCCAATTAACCTTAAAGTATTCATGCTTATCTCACCTAGCAGCTGCTGGATTAATTGCTCATGGTCCCTTGCTATTTTTAGAGAAATTTTTGCTTTCTTGTCACTAAGTGCAAGCCTGTCTTCAGTATCTGAGATCCTGTCCTCACAATGGCCTAATTTTCTTTGAATACTTTCAATGCAAGTTTTCTTCTGCTGTATATCTGCTTGAACATGCTTCATGAATTCCATTTCTTTAGTAGGCTGAGCTGTGATTTGCTTAAGCTCATCTATTTTTTGTCTGTGTCTGGTCTAACATTGCTATGCATGATGTGTATTTTGGTAATCTCTGTAGTTACAGAGTAATTATTTCTGATTTCATTTTTTCCAGAGCCTCATTCAATTGCCTTGTTGTTCCCACTTCAGAAAGACATGGTGGGGGAGCTTTCATATTGTCCCACCTCATTGTCCCCTAGATTTGCCTTGGGTGAGCTGGATGTCTGAGGTTGCATTTTTGCTTAAGAGTCATCTCTTTTTATTTTGTCTCTTTTTTAATTCTTGAGGTGTTTGTAAGTTGCCTATGATGAGTTGCTTTATTGGTAATATTTAGAACTCTTATGTGATGGATACTTCTCTGGGATATCTTCCAGATGTAGCTGGTGTTTGGGTTTTGAGTATGTTCGAAGGTCTTAGGTCTTCAGTTTGTTTTAGATGAGAAGACGCTGTTTGTTTGGCCTAATCTCTGGTTCTTTGGCACTGTGCCACCATGTTTTCTGGGATCCTTAGTTAATCTCAGTCCTGGTACACCAATACCAACATTTGCTTAGAACAATTATGTCAGTTTTGGTTATAGTGGTACCACTAGCATCAAACGCAGCCTAGAAAACAACAAATTGAGCTAACCCTTAATTTGCAACTTTTAACTCTATGAACTAGATTTGTGATTATATCACAAAATGTAAAACAAATCAGATAATTATGTGCAATATATAAGTTGGTAATGTGTGAATTTTGCCCTCAGACTTCAAATTTAATATGGATTAAGGAGAAAATAGAGAAGTGGAATAAGAGAAAGAAATTAGAAGTAAGGTTGGAGGACAAGGGGATATCATGGCAACTTGTGGAAACTGGTGCAGAAGACTAAGGGAAAGATAGATGGGAGAGACAAAAGGATGAACAGAACAGAATAGAACAGAACCACACCCACAGAGAATTTAGGAACCACTTTCACACTCATATATAAACAATGAAGGAGAAAGAGAAAAGAAAACAAAAAGGAAAAAACAAAAAGAAAAATAAATAGACCACTTCCAGGTTTCTTTCTGGTTTCACTATTAGTCTGTGGAGACAAGAGTCCCAAATCATACCAATCTGTCTCAGCAAGTCAGCAATTGCTTTATGCTAGAGCATTGGATGACCTTAGCAGGCCTTGCCCAAGAATAAACTTGTTGGTCTTGCCACAGTCTAAGCAGTTTCTATGGGTCTAGGCCCAGCTGGGAGCTCCTGGAAGAGGTTGGCAGCAGTTATGGCTTCTGGGCTTATCTGGCCCATCTCTGAAATGATTCCCAGCTAATAACTATCTCCTTATGAAAGAGCTAAACCTTCTGCACTCACTGTCATCCACTGAAGTCTTCCGTATCTGCTGCTCCCTCCCCCTGCCATGTGTCTCTGCAGAGGCCTCCAGTGTACACCAGCTGGTACTGTCACAGAGACCATATGTCCTCATGTATGAACAGTGCCTCTTGCATCGTGAGTCCCATATCAGGTTGAAGGCACTGCATGCTATACTTCTTCACTGAAGTTTTTCTTTTTAGGCTCTCTGTGGGCTTCAATTCACACTTTAGATTATTCCTGAGTTCAGGGGACCCACTTTCTTCCTTCTTATCTTCCTTACAATGCTATATTCCAGCATCTGGATGGTGATTCTCAGAGAGGCTGTTTTCTCTTCTGCTTACCATTCTGCCATCTTCCTGAAAGTTCTTGATTGTTTATTGCAGTCTCTTTTCTAGTATTTTACTGAGGCTTTTGTATCTTTGTTCATGAGGGAGATTGGCCTGTAGTTCTCATTTTTAGTTGGATCTTTCTCTGGACCAGAACTTAGGGGACATAATGAAATTTACAGCTGAGAAGAATGTGTATTCTGATGTTTTGGGGTGGAAATCTTTCTCAATACCAGAATAATAATTGGAATGAGTTAGGGAGAAATGCTTCTCTTTGAATTTTATTAAAGAGTTTGATGCGTATTGGCATTAACTCTTTTCAAAATTTCTTGTAGAATTCAGCTGTGAATCTATCAGGACCTTGACTTTTCTTTGTTGGTTAAATTTTAATTATGCTTTCAATTTGATTAACTGAGATAGGGTTATTCAAATTTTTATATCTTATTGGTTCAGCTTTGTTAATTCATATGTTTCTAATAATTTGTCCATTTCTTCTGTTTTCTATCATATGTAAGGAAAGATTTTAGAAATAAGTATTGATGATCTTCTAAATTTCCATAGAATCTATAGCAATTTCTCTCTTTTCACTCCTTATTGCAAGAATTTGAGATTTTCTTTACTATTTTTTGGTAAGGTTTTGTCCATTTATTATTAGAGGGCTTTATCCATTTATGTATCCTTTGAAAGAACCAACTCTTTGATTTATTAATTCTTTGTATGGTTTTCTTGGTCTCAGTTGCATTGATTTCTGCTCCGATCTTTATAATTTCTTCCCTTGCATGGGCTTTGGGCTTGATTTGCTCTTTTTTTTTTTTCTAGAAGCTTGAGGTGCAGCATTAAGTATTTTATTTGTATTTGTTCTGTTTTCTGATGTGAGAATTAACTGCTATAAATTTCCCTCTTAGGACTGCTCTCATTGCATCTCACAGGTTCCAGTAAATTGTATTTGAATTTTCATTTGATTGTAGATCTTACTCAATTTCCTTTTCAATTTTGTCTTTGATGCATTAATTGTGCAGAAGAGTGTTACTTAATTTCCACATGTTGATGGAGTCTTTGCAGTTTCTTTTACCTTTAATTTCCAACTTCATTGCACTATGGTCAGCTAATATGTGTGAGATAATTTCAATTCCTTTGCATTTACTTAAGCATGTACTATGAGTTAGTATATGGTATATATTAGAGAATGCTCCATGTGCAGCTGAAAAGAATGTGTATTCTGATATTGTTGGGTGAACCTACTCATCTACTAAATTTATTTGTTTGCATGTTTGTTCCAGTTCTGTTATTTCTTTGCTGATTTTTTGACTAGTTGATTATCTCTTTGTGGCAATAGTGTGAGAAGGACAGTTGGTAAAACAAAGATAATTAAAAAGAAAGTAGAAGCAAGGCTGTAAGACAAAAGATGATCATGCAAACTTTGAGAATCTAGGGGAGAGGGCAAAAGATAAAGAATGAGGGAGTAAGCAAGGGATTAGATGACTTTGCTCTCTGAGTTTGGGAGTAGGATTAGTTTCCTGTGCCTAGAGTTCTCCTAGCTATTTAAAAAAGAGATAAAAAGAAAATAAAAGGAAAAAGGAAGAAAAAAGTAAAAGGAAAAACAAAACAAAAAGCAGAAAGAGAACAGGGGTGGTCCCACTTGCCTTCTTCTATTTGAGATCTGTTGTGATTTTGCCATTTTCATTCCTAATTGCATATTGAATATTTTATTTCTTTTTTTTGGATAAGATTGGCTAAAGGTTTGTCAATTTTATTTAATCTTTCAAAGAATCAACTTTTTGATTCATTGATTATTTGTATTGTTTTCTTAGTGTCTATTGTGTTAATTTCTGCTCCAATCTTTATAATTTCCTCTCTCTTGTGAGCTTTGGGTTTGACTTGCTATTCTTTTGCTAGAAACTTGATGTTTAACATTAAGTTATTTGTGTGTACTCTGTTTTCTTGATATGGGTGTTTGCCACTATAATTTTATCTTGTAGGTAAATTTCATTATGTCCCATAAGTTCTGGTATATTGTATTAGTGTTATCATTTAATTGTAGATACCATTTAATTTCTTCTTTAATTTCATTTGTGATCCATTGGTTATTTAGGAGAGTGTTATTTAATTTCCAGTGTTTATGAAGTTCTTGTGGGTTTTTTTTTTTTGCCTTGGATTTCCAATTCCATTGTGCTTTGGTTTGATAATATGCAAGGCATAATTTCATTTCCTTTGCATGCACTTAAGCATGTTATATGAGGTAGTATGTGTTCTGTTTTAGAGAATATCCCATGTGCAGCTGAGAAGAATGTGTGCTCTGATGTTTGGGGGTGGAACTCTGTAGATACATACTAAGTTAGTTTTTCCAAAAGTTTGATTCAGTTGTTGATTTTTTTTGGTCTAGTTCATCTGTCTACTTGTGACAGTTGAGTATTGAGTCCCATACTACAATTTACTGATGATTATTTGGTTTTTCATGTCCATTAATGTTTGTTTAATACAGTTGAGTATACTGGTATTTGGTGCATATGTAGTTATAATTGTATCTCTTATGTTAGGGAGAGATACACTAGGAAGAGATATCCCTTTACAAGGATATAGTGACCTTCTTTGTCTTTCTTAATCAGTTTTGGCTTTAAATCCACTTGTCTGCAAATTTAAAAGCTGCTCCTCATTTTTCCAAGTTTCTGTTGCATGTAGTATTGTTTTTCATCTTTTGACTTTGAATCTATGAATTTTTTAAAGTATATGTATTTCTTATATACATCATATTCTTGGATCTTGTTTTTGATCCATTCTGCCAGTCTGTTTCTTTTTATTGATGAATTGAGACCATTAGCATTCGTGGTTATAACTGATAGGTATTGACATCATTGCCGTGTTATTTGACTCTTGTTGGCTCCTCCCCTTTTTTCCTGCTTAATTCTCTACCTTCCCTTAATTCTTTATCTTCATTCTGTTGTGGTTCATAGAGTGGTAAGGATTATTATCCCCTTCTGTAATATCCTTCAGAATATTTTGGAGTGCTGGTTTAGTGTTCATGAATTTCCCTGGGTGTTCTTTATTATGGAAGTATCTTATTTCCCTTTCATGTTTGAAAGTTAGTTTTGTGGGGTACATCAACCTGATTTGGAGGTTGTTTTCTTTTAGAAATTAAATACTTCACTCCAAACTCTCATTGACTTGAGGGTTTGTGTTGAAGTCAGCTGTGATTCTGATGGGTTTTCCTTTATAGGTGATTTGTTTCTTTTTCTCTAACAGCTTTTAATATACTGCTGTTGTGTTGAATTTCTGAATCTTGACTGTTATATGCCTTGTTGTAGATTTTTAAAATCATGGCTAATTGGAACTCTGTATTCCTCACTTATCTGCATATAAAATTATTGTTCCCTGATAGGTAAGTTTTCTTCTATGACATCTATGAACAAGTTTTTTAAATATAATTTTTACTAGCACCTACTTTTTTATGACTCCAGTCAGTCTTATGTTATTCTTCTTTGCATCATCTAGCAGCTGCTAGATTAATTTCTTATGTCTGAAGGGATTAACTGAATTTGTCCTTAAATTGGCTTATTTTGCTAAAGATACTTTCAAAGGAAATTTTAGTCTCTTGGATATCTGCTTGAATGTTGTATGAATTTCATTTCTTTCCTATGTTAGACATTCATAGTTAACATCATTTTCCTAAAGGTCCTCTGTTTTAAAAAAAAGTCTGTATGAACTCTAAAGTCAGTAACAAGTCTTTCATTATGGTCATCATCTCTGTAGTTACCTGAGAAATTATTTCTGATTTTATTTTTGTGAAAGCCCCATTCATCTGCTTTGTTACTTCTGCTCTTACCACTTCAGAGAGTCCAGATGGATGACTTTCAGACTGTTCCACCTCATTATCCCCTGAGTTTGCCTTTGGTGAGGTTGATATGTGGCATTACATCTTGTTGTGTCTTTTCATTTTCTTTACTTTTTTTAGTTTAATTCCTGGGTTCATGCTTATAAATTGCCCATGATGAGTAGTTCTTTTGTTGGTATTTAGAACCATTAGGAAATGAGTACTTCTCAGAGGAGTCTTCCAGTATAACTGGCTTTTGAGTTTTGAATCCTTTGCAAGATCCTAACTCTTCAAAATTTTGGGGATAAGAAGTTGCTGCCTATTTGGCCCAGAGCCTAGTTCTTTCTCATTGAAACACAGTATTTTTTATGACCCTTAAATAATTTCAGTCTTGGTACACCAGGAAGAACAACTGATTAGAACAATTATGCCACTTTGGCTAAAGTGGTATAATCAACAATAATCATAGCATCAAGCATGGCTTAGAAAATGAGAAACAGAGTTAAGTATTAATTTTCCACCTTTAATCATATGAATGAGTATTGTGGTTATATAACAAAATCTAAACTGAACCAGAAAATTTTGTGTGGCAAATACTCCCTCAAAAGATCAATTTTACCCTAATGGGAGAAAATTAAAAAAGGATTAGGGGAAAAATAAAGAAATAGAAGAAAAAGAGATTAGAAGCAAAACTGAACACCAAAGAAGGATCATGCAAAGTTTGGGAAACTAGTGCAGAAGACAGGAGGGAAAGAGAGAAGGAAGAAACAGGAATTAGAACAGAACAGAACAATAAAAAACTAGAAACTATGTTCACACTTCTATGAAAACAAGGATAAACAGTGCAGAAGAAGAAAAAAGAAAGAAAAGAAAAAAATAAATGTCCATTCCATAGTGTAACTCTGTCACTGTTGACAGCATGATCAGGCAGAGTCCAGATATGTGTTGATGATTCTCAGGAAGGCAGCAGTAGCTTTGCAGCAGGATACTAGGGCACCCTAGTGAGGCTGCATCTTTATTTTCACTGAATTTTTAGTCTGATTTCTGACCACTAGGCTAGAACCAGATCCATTCAGCCTTTGTTCCTCCTATGAGCTTGAACTCTGCTCAGAGCTGATAGTATCAGTAGTTTCTCTGAGTTTTGAGCTCAATTGATCTCTCTCCAAGATGGGTCCTGGTCGGTCACTCTCTCCTGCAGGATATTTGAACCTGAATTACTCACCAGCCACTGCAGTTCACTGCATCCACTGCTTTGTTCCACTAGTATGTTTCCTTGGGGGCCCTCTGGGGTCACCAGTAGTCACCATGCATATGTAGTTTTGATCTGCTCCTCCCATGCAGTGAGTCCAGGCTTATGGAGACAGTGACACTTGCCTCTTTCTCCTTCTTCATTGAAGTTTCTCTTTGATCCCCCTGGGGGCTTCATTTCTTGCTTCAGATCCTTCCTGGCCCCATGTACCCACTTTCCTCCATATTTTCTTCCTCATGTTGCTATATTTCTGTGTCTTGACACCAAATCTCTGCTACTCACCACTCCACCATCTTCCCAGAAGTCCTCTCTCATGGTGTTTTTTTTTTTTAATTGAAAGACATGTTGTTGCTTTTCCTCTTTCCTTTTCTTGAATGAGGCAGGCAGAATAATGGCCTCCCAAATATGTCTGTCTTGGTTACTATTCTCTCTTTGCTGAGACAAAATACCTGACACTCAAAATTAGGAAAGGGAAGATTTATTTATCCTACAGTTTTGGAAGTTTCAGTCCATATTCAACTGGCTCCAAGGCATGATGTCATGGCAGGGCAGCCATTCATGGCCACCGCAAATGGCAAGAGCAAACAGAGCAAAACGAGAGAAAACATATCTTCTTCCTGCCCTTACACTGTATGTCAGCTCCACCCCTTGGTGCATGCAGCACTCACACCACGAATCCCAGTGCTAGACAACAAACCAATCACAAATGCTAAATTCATCTGCCTCCATGAATACATGAGACTTGGGAGGGCCATCTAGGCACAAACCATAACAATATCAATTTCCTAATCCTGAGAATATGGGTATATGCCACTCCCTAAGGCAGAAGGGACTTTGTGGATATGTCTGGGGGCCTCAAGATGAGGATATTGTTGTGGATTATCTGGGTGGACCCAATGTAACTACATGGGACCCTATAAGTGAAAGAGGAATTCCAGAAGCTTAGTGTCAGAAGAGAGAGAAAGAGAGAGAGAGAGAGAGAGAGAGAGATTTGAGGCTGTGTTGCCAGATTTGAGGCTGTGTTGCCAGATTTGAGGCTGTGTTGCCAGCTTTAAAGAATGAAGTGGCTATGAACTTACAAGTAATAGCAAGCATTTGAAACTGAAAAAGACAAGAATTATAATTTAGCCTAGTCTTCCATCAGGAAGGCTACTCTGTTGATGTGTCAGTGTAGGTATTCTGATTTTCAGAACTGTAAAGTAATAGTTTTTAAACCTCTAATTTGTAGTAATTTATTACAGCAATAATAGAAATATAATACAGTAGGTAATCCTCTAATTTTGATTAGAGAAACTACTTTAGCATTTGAAAAAATAATGCTGGCACTATAGATTTTTTGATGATTAATATGTACAAAAATACCTTTATTTTTACCTAAGCATTCTTTGAAGATGAAAGTAGTTTTCTCTTGAAGGTATTTCTTTGCTTTGTATTTTCTTCTAGTGTGTCCAGTAGGGTTAGGTCTTTGTCTCATGGAGGAGGCTTAAACTTTTCTATTGCCAACTTTCTAACTGTGTTGGCAACTGATGATGTTGCTTATCTGACCATTCACATTTAAGAGTAAAGCATAGGAAACTGATTGGAAATTTTATGTGTGAGCTTGAGTTCATGTATATATTTGTGCTAGAGACATAGGTTGCTAATTGATGTTCCTCACTGAAGTATTTTCTGCCTTGTGTTTTTCAAAGATGGAATTTCAACTGTTATTATAGTTTGATTTTTCCCTAACTTGTACTAATTAGTTATTTCAGAGATGATTTTTGGGAGATTCAAAGCTTTTTCTAGTGTTTTTGGAGACAAATAGGAGAAGAGACTATTGGTTAGTGTAGAGACATTTACTTTATCCTTCTGTTTTTCAATTTTCCTTGATCCAGAGTAGAGCCACTTTAATTTAATCTAAATCCTCTGCTGGGGTTGAGTAGAATATCAATGTTTTCATTGGTATCTTACATACACATTCTCTAACAATCTTCCTGTATCAAATCTGGTTGTATCCCTGTGATGATTCTAATTTCCCAGAATTTGGAAGAGTCTAAAGTCTAAAAGAGCTTCTTTTTTTCCCCATTTGGGGCATTCTTTATTCTCTAATCCTTATTCCATCTTCAAAATTGAGACGTTGTCATTCTTTCTTGGGTTTATTTTATTCTTGTTTCAGGGGAGAGCAGTAGAAAAATATGTTCAATTCTTCATATTTAACAGAAAGCTCAAGAATATTTATTTACAGTCATACATTGATTTTTTTAGCAAACATTTTGTGGTATGTAATGCTTACCTTCTAAACCTGTAAGTGACCTTATACTGTGGTGCATGATATAGTAACTGATGCATTGATAAAATTATGTAGTTCTTCTACCAACTTTTTGGCTGTGTTGGCAATTGGTGCTATAAATGACCATGTTAGCACAGAGGGGAGTTTATGCTTTATTGTTACTGTATCCATATGTTATGTAACAATTGCTTGAAATATAGTCATGCTTCAAAAATCTGAGAAATTTTTGAAAGGCGTACTTTGTTTAAAGAATATAAAAGAAAAGATTTATTTTCATGGAATTGAGAAAGCCATTCCATTGTTCTCTCCTGACATTAGTAGAATTTTGTTTTTTTATAGTTATTTCTGAGAACTCTTAGAACTTGAAACCAGCACAATATTCTATGGTTTATTGACTTTTTATGCTACATAGTCTTGAATTTATATTTTCTGATTGGGTAGACAGATACTTTTCATGTTTTACCACCATGTAAACTATTTGCCTTAAAACTCTTTTTAAATTTGAAGAGAATGTCCCAGTTTAATCCTTTGGAATACATTGAAGAAGTCAAACCACATGTTATCCTTGGTTTGAGGATATTTGTCTCTGTGGCTCCTTTTCAGAAGAGAAACCCCTAATTACTTTATTATCTGTTCAAACTGGTGTCTTTTATCATTTTAATTTTGTGTCTTTGGATGTACTCCAGCTTCATTATGTTTGTTCTGAGGTTCATTAACCACAAAGTCATATGGCATTTCTGCTGTAAATTCTTTATGAGTTTTTAATAAGGACAGAGTTTTGTTTTCTGTTTGTCTCAGTGTATTTCCTTATGACACCTAGAGCTTTCCTTGGAAACTTCATTCCAAAATCTTCAGTACATTTGTGGGTGCTCTAGGTTGACTTCTATAACAAAACTGTTATTATTAGTTCTGTCATTTTAATTTAAAATAAAAACAAAAAGGAAGCAGAAAATTCTTGAGAAGCCAAATCTGTGTGAGGGAACAAGATCCAAAAGGACTTCAAGTATCTTGGTTACAGCTTGCCTGAGAAATTTTTTGCACCCGGAATACTAACCAGGAACTGTTGGTAAACAGTGTTTACCTAGAGTTAGGTAAATGAATGATTTAGAAGAATATAGAAGTTTCTCTGTACCACAGTTTTCTATCTTTCCCTTATATTACCACCATGTCCATCATTCTTAATTTTTTCACCCTACTCTGTCTGCATTGTGACTTCCTTTTCTTCCACCTACTGTCTTACTCCTTCCCTCAGTCGTACCCTCTTGTATTTTCTGGGCATTTTGGCCTTTCTGAGAGCTAGAGGATAAAAGACCAGAGCTCTGATCTGCTTCATTTCATCTTTCTCACTCTACTGCCTGAAAACCATAAAACACCACGAATGTTGTTTAGAAACACACATATCACATTGCTTCTTAAGTTATTAACTTCCAGAGGTTTCACACTGTACTCAAAAGTAAACTCAAGTTTGATGGTGCCCTCTACTATCTCTGGAAACTACATTGATTCTCATTTCACTTTAAATTGCTGCACTATGAAACACACTGACCTTCTTGTTTTTCTGGTAGCACAGCAAGCTGAATGATGCCTTTAGACTCCACATATTCTGGTTCCTTTTGCTGGAACATACTGCCTGCAGATTTTTGCATATTGGATCCTTCATACCACTCTTGAATAACCTCAAATGTTACTTCTTGAAGAAGGACTTCCTAATCATTGTTTCCTATTTGTTACTCTTTCTTTGCTTTCCTGTGGCTTACTTAGACATATCCAAAAATTTCATCTTATCATATCATTAGTGTTTTGGGGTGTATTTATCCATATCAACTTCTCAGTGGCTGCTCTGGATATTGCAAGGCACATACATGGCATCACTTCAAGTGAAGTAGGAAGTCTACTTGCATTTAAGCATCTTTACCCTCCTAACTTTTAAGTAGCATTGTCTTGAGTAACAGAGCTATAGTTTTTGTTACAATTACCACTTATTATTTTCATTTGGAACTGTCATGAGGAGGGCAGTATATTGTAGTTATCCATATGTTTGATGTTTGATATTGTTCTTCTCTAATTCTTGATGCTCTAAGACTCTTTTCATCACTTCATGTTTAAGAACTTGCTTTATCCATCTTTCAAGGATAAGTTGTTAGTGACAAATTATTTTAGTTCTTCATCTAAAAAGGCCATTATTTCCTTTTCCCCCCTAAAATGATACTTCCACCTGAATCAGAAGTGGCAGTTGAGAGTGCTTTTATTTTGGCCTTTGAAAACTGTTGTGTGACTTCCATTTATCCTCTCTTGCTACTGACAAAACCATGCAGTCATTAAAACTGTTTTCCTGTAAGTAAGGAAGTGTTCCCCTGTGCTGGCTTTAAGATTTTTACTTTGTCATTATTTTTAGGGATAGCTTGCAATGGGTTTCTCTGAGTTTGTCCTACTTGGGTTTTATTTACCTCCTTGGATCTGAGGCATATGTATTTCACCAAATTTGCAAAGTTTTTAGCCATTATTTTTCTACTTACTACTTCAGTCCCTGTTATGTCCCCCCCTCCCATTCTGGGTCTCAGGTAGCATGAATATTAGATCCTTTGATAGTCATGTGGGTTCTTGGAACTAATTATTTTTAAAGTTTATTTTCTCTGTGTTATTCAGATTGGGTAAATCCCATTGATTTGTTCTTAAATTTATTGGTTATATCTTCCATTGTCCGACTCTGCAACTAAGCAGACTCAGTGAATTTTAAAATTTCTGTTACTAGGCTGGGGAATATAGCTCAGTGACACTGTGCCAGCTTGGTAAGCACAAGGTCCTGAATTTGATTCCTATTACTGTATTTTCCAGATTTATAATTTCCATTGAGTTCAGCTTTTGTATAACAATTTCTTTGTTAATGTTTTGTATTTTCATTTTATTTTAGTGATTTATAGTTTCTTATTAAATATTTATTATTTAAATAAATATTTAAATATAAATAATAAATATATAAAATTTATTGTTTAAATATAATATAAATAATTATAAAATTTACTCAGTTTTCACATGAATTTTCATGATGATTAGTTTAAAATCTTTTTCAAATAAGTTCACTCTCTCTACCATCTCAGGAGTTGTGTCCTTGATTGCCTTTTCTCATACAAATTGTGACTTTAGTGGATTATTTTATTACATGACACATATGTAAGAGTATATTTTGATTTACTATAATTGTCATATGTGTTTTATACTTGTCAGTCTGGTTATTAATAAGTATGTATAATAATTAACTTTATAAAGACATAAAAATGAGTGTGATGCTAACAAAATGAAAGAATAGTGGAGGAAAGGGAAAAAAAGAATTGAGATGTGTTGTATGCATATACCAGTACTCTACATGAATGTAATTACTACATCCCACAAACATGTCATAATAAAAATTAAAATCTGTAAAATAATGACATGATTTTTTAAGATTTTATATTAATTTTTTTCTTTTTTTTTATTTAAAGAGAAACAAAAGCATGTAAAGGGTAGAGATAATACAGAATTTCAAAAAAAAGATAAACAGTAAGAAATCACTAGTTGATAAATTACATATTGTCCTCTTAGAAATAGTTCAAGTTACAAAATTAAAGCATACAAAGTAGATATTCAAACAGTGAGTGTAAACAGCTTACGCATACATGAATCTCTACATGTATTTCTATCCTTTCTGTATTAGAGGGAAAAACCAAACTTAGCAAGACAAAACAAAACAAATTCCTATAAAAACATGAAATCAAAAAGTCATATAAATAAACCACAGTACAAGGTGATCTACAATGATTAGTGTGTTGTTTCTTATTATCTTCAAGAGAATTGTCTATATCATCAGGCATAATTGAATATAGCAGTATAATTGAATATAGCAGTACATAACAATATTAGTAAAAATAAAACATTGTAGACAGTATGAAACTTCAAAGGCAGGTAATAATCATACCAGAGTGGATATTCTAGTGAATCTTGTCATCTTAAGTGCAGTTGCCTATACTTTCAGACTTGACACTATCAAACATAGCAGCTTTGAATAAAATCTATCAATACAAAGCAGCGATCTAACAAACCAGATTTGATTATGATCAGTCCTGGTAAAATAATGTAGGTTTTACAGAGCTTTAGATTAAGTTAATAGGAAATTAAGGCTGATTACTGTAATATATCCTGTTGTTTTTGGGATTACTGTCTGTGCCCTCAAATCTAGTACAAGTAGAATGACTGGAACAGAATATAATACATGTGAGCAGAGTAATATGAGTAATGTGGGTTTTAAATCCTGGTGCACTATTAACAATATAGCTTGTCAAGGCCATCTATGTTAGAGTTTCTAGTTATCCTTCTCTGCCTCATTTCTGCTGTTATTTTTTGCCTTTGTTTGTCTACTTTTCTCCTTCATTCTACTGCCTGCCCCACTCAATGAGGCCTTTCTTCCACTGTTCCTAAAATCCTGGTATTTTTTTTCTCTCTCTCTAGAATGTCCTTCAGTATTCTCTGTAGGGTTGGATTGGTGGTCACAAACTCCCCCAGTTCCTCTTTATCATGGAAGCATCATGTTTCTCCATTAATTTCTAGTGACAGTTTTGCAGGGTACTGCAATCTGGGCTGGAGGTTATTTTCTTTCAGGGCTTGGAATACTTCTCCCCAAGCTCTTCTTGATCTGATGGTCTATGTTGAGAAGTCAGCCGAAATCCTGATGGGCTTTCCTTTATAGGTAATCTGTTTCTTTTCTCTGACGGCTTTTAATATTCTGTTTTTATATTGAATTTCTGGTATCTTGATTATTATATGTCTGGGTGTAGATCTGTTTTGGTTGTAGGTGGCTGGAGTTCTGTATACCTCACATAACTGAATGTCATTTTCTTTTCCCATGCTTGGGAAGTTTTCCTTAATTATTTCCATGAATAGCTTTTGTAATTCACCTGTTTGTATACCTGCTTCTTCATTAACCTTTCTTATTCTTAAATTGTAGATTCTCTTGTCATCTTCTAGCCTTTGTATTGTTGCTGCCTCTTTCCTTGTTATTTTTAAGAGATCTTTCCTTTCATCATCACACATTGCAAACTTGTCTTCAAGTTTTGATAGTCTCTCCTTAGTTTCTTTTAAGGAATTTTGCTAGCTTTCAATGGAGTTTTTAATTTCCTGGTAGTCTCTTTGAATCTGCTTCATGAATTCTATATTTTTTTATATTCTTTAGTGAATGTTTCTCTCCTTTTTTGTGTGTTCCTTCTCTCTATATCTTCCTGAGAGATGCTTCCTGAGAGCATTTCTTTTATTACTCTATTCATATCTTGCTTTACCTGATTTAATATTTCAGTTTTGAGCTCATCTACAAGATCCCAAAGATATCTCTTAATGTCCATTGAAGCCATGTCTGATATTGTGTGTTTGCCGCCCTCAGTCTCCCTTGTTTTTCCCTCTCCTGGATCAGTGCTCTCAGGGTTCTGGGCTGGGGGCCTGCTCCTGCCTCTCCCTCCTGTCATGGTCCTGGCTTCCTCCCCACAGGTTACAGTGCAGGTCCCTTCCCTTTTGGCCACGTTTCCTCTGAAGCACGCTGGCAAGGGACCTCCACCCTCTCCTGCCTGCTCTTGTCACTGAGGTCTAAGCAGTGGCTGCATATGCCTGCCCCTCCCCACCTTCAGGGACCAAACTTCAGGGACCTTCACCCAGGTAGGGCATGCTAGGCACAGGGAATCAATTTGGGATGGCTCATTAGCTCCCGGCCAGGGGCCTGGCCCAGTCCAAGCAAATCCCACAAATCTGCTCTGGGGAAGAAGCAATCAACTGAAGTCACTCTCACTCCCAGTTCAGGATCCACCTGCCTGATTCCAACATGTCACCCATTTGGTGGCACCCTTTCAGTGTGTGTGTGGGTGTCTCATTCCCAGCACTGACCGTGGATTAGTGAAGGTCCCTTTGCTGGCTCCACTCTCTGTTGGGCTCACCAACCCCCAACTTCAGCGCTGTTGTGGTTCCTGTGAGTGGCAGCGGGAATGTGGGTGGCTCTCTGGCCGGAGCAGATTCAAGTTAGCACAAATTCAAGCTGGCACAAATTTGGCTGGCACAAATTTCACTGCAAAAATGCTGTGTCCTGTAATTTTTAGCTGTTTCAGTTGTAGTCCCAATGTATTTGATGAGCTTTTTTATGATTTAATTTCTTCCTGTGTCAAGAGGATCCATCTCCTTCTGTCTGGGTTTCTCCAGGGTGTTTTATTCTGGCATATGAGTTGTTTCTCCCAGGAGGCTTTGTATTTTGTTGCTCACTGATTGGCCATCTTGATCTCTCTCCTCTATATTAATTTTTGTAGTAGGAAGCAGGGCTCCTGTTTAGGTTTAATACTCATGTCCTGCCTTTCTTTAGTGGCTGTGACTCTAATAAGAGAGCTTTTGTGGTGGTGTTTTTGTCTGCTTAGTTTATTTCTTGGTGATGGAGCTTCCACAAGTCCTTAATGGTGTTCCTGAAAATGCACATGGAGGTTCCTCAAACTGGGTTGCAAGGTGTCTGGATGCAGGGGAAGGAGTCTGGTTCAGAGAAACTAAGAGCTTTTTCTGGGTTGGACACTGGAGATAGAACCCCCTATGGGAGGGGTGAAGTGGACTGGCTCTCCATTTTTATATGTTTCTTAAGAGCTGGGACATCTAAAGCTATGTCTTTTATAAGTGAGTGTTTAGTATAGTGCTTACTGTAAATGAGGTCAGCAAAATGTATCTTAAACTTAATGAATTGATACTTCATGACCTCCCCCTTCTGAAATGATGAAACAAAAACATGATCTATGTCATATAATTAATGTTTGCCTAAGAACTTGAAATTGCAGCTAAGAAAAACAGTCTGTTTGTGAATGTGCTTGCAGCTTTCATTGTATTCTTGGTATGAAACAGCTAGCTATAAGATGTCCCATGGGTGAGCTTTTGAAAATCTCTGGAGAAACAGAAGAGAATAAAGCAGTCAATCAGAATTAGGGAGTGAAGAGTCAAAGGTGATTGCCATGCTTCTTGGGACTCAGTTATGGTCTTATGATCTTGGGTTGCACAAAATATCCACATCTATATCCTTATAAACTTTCTGTCCTTATGAGAACTTGTTTATTTATATTACTGGCCATTGAATTGTCCTAGCTAATACCCTGAATTTAAATAAAATGATGAACTATTTGAATACTTTTTGTATGCTGAGATGAATTTTATGAGCTATTTTCTGCATACAAAACACCATTTCTCATTGTTTCTGTGGGAAATTTTCTGTCTAAAATATGTAAATAGCTATTGGTAATAAAACCCAAGTTCTATATTATGATTGATTGTAAAATCTCTGTCTATCTATCTATCTATCTATCTATCAATCATCTGTCATCTATCTATCTTGGTTTTTAAAGACAGAATCTCAGTGTGTAGTTCAGGTTGGCCTTGCACTCATGTAGCCTCAATTGCATGGAGACCCTAGGGCCTCAGGCTCCCAAGTGCTGGAATTAAAGACATGTACCACCACACCAGGCTCAATGATGTTTTTAATGCTCGTGTTTATATCTTTTTATCTCCCTTTATATATATTTAATAGGATGGGTGTTAATCAGTAGCCATGTGGTGGTCCCAGGAGGCAATCATTGGATATTTTTCACTGCTGAAAACTCTTTCTTTGATCCTAAGAAGATTTCCTAAGAAATCTACTGATACTTTTGTAGTTTGGAGGTAGATTAAATGTTATTAAAATTTGCAGTGCAAATGTGCGAAAAACATTGGACAAGCTGCAGGAGAACATGTTTTTGTAGTGTCTGCCTCTTTCAAAAGAAATCTACTAACCCATAGTTTCATTTTGTCATGAAGCTTTTTAAAGGAAAAGAGAAAGAAAATAAAAAAAACAAGTTTTTGTGTCAAATTGGGTCCATTAATAAATATCCTGGTTAGCCATGTTCTTTAGGAGCTTTATGAGGTGTCTGTGTAGATGTAGATGTGTGTGTGTGTGTGTGTGTGACATTGAAGTGTGAGTAAAACATTTGAAGTCAGATTAGGAAAACATAGATAAGTACTGTCTGTTTATTGCTGGGGAACTATCTAGTACACATCAATTAAAATGAAGGGTTTGAAATCAGGGAAAAATAATTTAAAGGAGATAATTGTTTTCCTTAATTATAGAGTAAAAATGAGGTGACTTCACTGCTTCTCCTGACTCCCAACCATAGAATAAAATCCTCAACAGTATTTTATTCAGTACAAGAGCTCTAGCATCAGTGTTTGTCATCACCAAAGCTAAAGAAACAATTGCAGGATGTTCTCTGATATTTAGCATGGAATGCTTTGTAACTTCATGTCCTTGCTTGACTTTCTTTCTTGTTTGTTGCCATTAAATGCTTGACTTTTAGTCACACAGTGCAGCACCAAATAAGTCAACACACACGAATTTATGTTATATTACTTTGAGGGTTACAGCAATGTCACTTACTGCTTAAAACACTTGGTCAACATGACCTAACAAGTCTTGTGTAGTGAAATGTTAATACAATGACATGCTGATTACTATGAGGAGAAACTATGAATTGATTATATAAAACTAATAGTGAGAATTACTTGCTTGGCTAACTGATCTCACTAATGGTTTAATTTTTAAAATATTCCGTAAAATTCTATCATATTCTGTGGCAATACATCAGTAAAAGTTACATTTCTCTCCCCTTAAGCTACGTATTCAAAAGTGAAGGCAAATAGTGTTTTGAGGGTGGTTAGTGTTTTTGTTTTTTGTAATAGTTAACTTTTCTGTGAAGAAAAAAAAGCAACTACCAGGTAAGATAATTATTCTGATGTCATTTTCTAAATTATTCTAATGTAATTTTCAGAGCATAGCTTCCATAGATCATTTATTCATTCAGTAGTAATGCTTATGGAAGTAGATAAGCCAAGCTTTCTCAGGATGTAGTTTTATAATTTATAAGGACAATTTGGCAATTACAAATTGGGATCCTTCCCTATGGTACTTTGGCTATTTTCTCCTTGCCTTATGATGAGCCTCATTTCACATATCTTTCAAATTTTGGCTTTAAGGATGGGTTTTGGATATAGAAAGGAGAGTTTTCTTTTGAAAGTGGGTGTTATGGAATAGATCCAATTTGACAATGATTTATCTCTTTCCATGGGTTCTATGTGGAATTTCCTTAAAATAGTAAAAATGCATAACTTGTCTTTTCTACTAGGTTCAGGATATTTCTAATTGATTTTTCATTATACAGTTTCTAGATTCATGTACCAAGTACTCTTATATTAATTACTTCTGCACATTAAGTTTTTCTAAATTCTAAAAATTAAAAGAGTAAATAATCCACACAGTAAAGCTCAATGCTGAGTTTTAAGTACTTTCTTCAAACAGTTATTTTACTCAGTTTTCACATGCAACTCTGTATTATATTTTAAGCCCCATCATGGTTGATTTTAATAATATACAATCATTCACTACTTTTCTCATGGACTGTTGGTATTTTGGCTTATATAACTTTTGTTTTAAAAAACACTTACATAAAATGCATCTAGGCATTCCTTTTTATTTTAAGGAGAAAAAATAATAAAAACAATGATACAGAATTTCATAACAAGATAATAGGAAATTAGCAATGGTTAACATATTGTGTCCTGTTATCTTCAAGGTTGGGGCTCAGATTACAAAATATAGGCATGAATAATTGATGAAACAGTATAAGCACAAATCTTTTTATCAATGAACTAAAAGAAATCAGTAGTACCCTAGCTATCTTTCGTGTGTGTGTGTGTGTGTGTGTGTGGTTCTTTTCCTTTCCTTCTATTTTCCTTTCACTCATCTCAGTTGTTTTTCCTGTTGAGCAATTTCTTTCTCTTTCATAATATCTTTTGTAAATTTTGGAACTGATTTACTTTTACAGTTTCTTACATTAGGAAGGTGATGCAGTGTTTATACATTCAAACCTGATTTATTTCAGTTATGAGTATGATCTCTAGTTGCATCTATTTACTTATAAAAGCCTTGAGTTTATTCTTCTTTATACCAGAGTAATATTATATTATATAAAAATACTATATTTTTTAACCATTCCTCAGTTGATGGGCATTTGAGTTGCTTCCAAGATTTAACTATTACAAATTGTGCTGCTATAAACATGCTTCTATACATATTTTTGTGTTATGATATTTTTAATTCTTCTGCAAAGGTACCCATAAAGGGAAAATCTGGGTTGAATGGGACCTCTAATCCCAGTTTTTTGAGGAATCTTTGCACTGATTTCCACAATGGTTGTGCCTGTCTACACTCCCACCAACAATGGAGAAAGGTTCCTTTTTTCCTACAGCACTGACAGCATTTGATAGTGGTTGATTTCTTGATGAGGGCCAATCTTTCTGTGGTGAGATGAAATCTTTGTTGTTTTAATTTGCATTTCTCGAATGACCAGGGATGAATGTTTTTTCATGTATTTATTTGCCATTTGTACTTATTCATCTGAGAAGTGTGTATTCATCTGAGACACACATTTTTTGGATTGGGTCTTTGAATGGGGGGGTGGGTTTTTTTAATTCTTCTTCTCCTTCCCCTTCTTCCCCTTCTTCCTCTTCTTCCTCCTCTTCCTCTTTCTCTCCTTCTTCTTCTTCTTCTTCTTCTTCTTCTTCTTCTTCTTCTTCTTCTTCTTCTTCTTCTTCTTCTTCTTCTTCTTCTATATTTTTGAGACAGTTTCACTACACAGTTCAGGTTGGCTTTTGTATCTCAGGTTGACCTTGAACTCTCACAGTGTTCCTCCTGCCTCAGCCTCCTGAGTGCTGGAGTTACAAGCATGTGCTATCATGCCCAGCCTTCAATTCTTTATGTATTCTAGATAGAAGTCCTTTGTGTAAGGTGCAGCTGGCTAATTTTTTTTCTCATTCTGTGAGCTTTATTTTCATTTTGCTAGTGATTTATTTTGATGTGCAAAAACTTTTTAACAGGATGAGATCCCAGTTGTCGATTCTGTGAAGTACTTTCTGTGCAATTTGATTTTGTTCATGAACTCTCAGCCTAACACTATGTTGTCAAAATTTCTACCTACTTTCTCTTCCAGTAGAACTATCATTTCTGCTTTAATACTTAGAGCTTTAATTTATTGTGACTTAAGTTTAGTGTGTGGTGACAGACATGGATTTATTGTTAGTCATTGGCATGTGGAAAGCCAGTTCTTCCAGCACCACTTATTAAAGAGGCTATCTTTCTTCCAGTGAATATGTTTGGTCCCTTTGTCAAAGATAAGGTGACTGAGTGTGTTTGTAGTTGCGATCAAATTTTCTAATCTGTTTCATTGATCCTCAGGTCTGTTTTTTTTTTCTAATACCATTCTTATTTTATCACAATTGTTTTATATTGTAATTTAAAGTCAGGGATTGTATTGCCTCCTGCCTAACCTTTGTTGCCTATGTTTGCCTTTGCTATTCTAGGTCACTTCTGTTTCCAAATGAATTTTAGCAATATTTTATGTTGATCTGTGAGTTATGATAACAGTATTTTTATTGGAATTGCATTAAATCTGCATAACAGTTTGAGGAGTATGGCCATTTTCACTATTTTGGGTCTCTCTATCCATGAGCAAGTGATATATTTCCAATTTCTGATACACTCTTTGATTTCTTTTTTCAGTATGCTACAGTTTTCAATGTATCAATCTTTGATTTCCTTTATTAGATTGATTCATAATTATTTCATTTGTTTGGATGCTACTGTGAGGGATGCAGTTTCTCTAATTTCTCTCTCAGTGAGTTTGTTACATGTACAGGAATACGAGTGTTGACTCTGTATCCAGCTATGCTTCTGAATTAGTTATTAAGTCTAGTAGATTTTGGTGGAGTTTTTGAGGTCTTCTATGTAGAATGTCATGCCATCTGTGAATAATGATAATTTAACTTCTTCTTTCCTATCCTTATTGCTTTTATTTCTCTCTCTTATCTAATTTCTTTAACTAATGTTTTCAGAATTATATTGAATATGAGTGGCATTAGTTGGAATTCTTGTCTTGTTCCTGATTTTAGAGTGAGACCTTTGAGTTTTTGTCCATTTAATATTATGTTGGTTGTTGGTTTGTCATAGATGGCTTCTACCAGATTGAGGTAAAGACCACCTATTCTGATTTCTGCATGATTTTTTTAAATCATGAATAAGTGTTGAACTTTATCAAAAACTTTTTTTGCATCTATAGATGATCATGTGATACTTGTCTTTGGTTCTGTTGGTACGGTGTATTATGGTTATCGATTTGCACATGTGGAACCATTCCTGCATTCCTGGGACCACTTGGTAATGGTGTATAATCTTCTTGACAGTTTGTTGCAATCTGTTTGCTAGTATTTTATTGAGACTTTTGCATCTTTGTTCACAAGGAAGATTGGCCTGTGGTTCTCATTTTTGGTTGAGTCGTTCTCTGGTTTTGGTAGCAGAGTAATAACTGCTTCTAGGAATCAGTAAGGAGAATTGCTTCCCTTTGAATTTCATTAAAGAGTTTGATGATTATTGGCATTAAATTGTCTCTAAATTTCCTTGTAGAATTCAGCTGTGAATTCATTGGGACCTGGGCTTTTCTTTGTTGGTAAGTTGTAATTATGTTTTTTAATTTCGTTAACTGAGATTAGATTATTCAAAATTTTATATCTTCTTAACTCATATTTGTTAATTCAAGTGTTTAAGAATCTTTCCATTTCTTCTGTGTTTGCTATCCTTTGCAAGTAAAGATTCTAGAAGTAAGTATTGATCATATGAATTTCCACAGGATCTGTAGTGATTTATCCCTTTTCATTTCTTATTGCATGATTTTGAGTTTTTTCTTTACTATTTTTTGGTAAGGTTGGAAAGGGCATTATCCATTTATTTATTCTTTGAGGGAACTAACTCTTTGATTTATTAATTTTTTGTATTATTTTCTTGGTCTCAGTTGCATTAATTTCTTCTCTGGTCTTTATAATTTCTTCTCTTGCATGGGCTTTGGGCTTGAATTGCTCCTTTTTTCTAGAAGTTTGAGGTGCAGCATTAAGTTGCTTATTTGTGCTTGCTCTGTTTTCCTGATTTGAGAATTAACTGCTATAAATTTCCCTCTTGGGACTACTCTCATTGCATCCCGCAGGTTCCAGTAAGTTGTATTTGAGTTTTCATTTGATTTTAGATATTGTTTAATTTTTCCCTTAATTTTTGTCTTTGATGCATTAATTGTGCAGAAGGATATTATTCAATTTTCCCATGTTTATGGGGTCTTTGTAGTTTCTTTTACTTTCCAGTTTCATTGTACCATGATCAGATAGGATGCACAGGATAATTTTAATTCCTTTGCATTTACTTAAGCATGTCTTATGGGTTAGTATATGGTTTATTTTAGAAAATACCCCATATGCAGGTAAGAGAAGAATGTGTATTCTGATGTTCTTTAGTGGAACACTCTGTGAATGCCTAATATGTCCATTTTTTCACAAATTTGGTTAAGTTCTGTTGTTTCTTTCTTAACCTTTTGTCTAGTTGATCTATCTCTTTGTGACAACGTGGTATTAAAGTCCCTGGTTATGACTATGTTATTGCTTGCTTTATTTCTGATGTATATCAATATTTGTCTCATATGGTTGTATACTCCCATATTTGTACATATATTTAAGGTTATTATTCTTTCTCTTGAATTTTTACCCTAACAAGTATGTAGTGACCTTATCTCTTTTGGTCATTTTTGGTTTGAAGTTCACATTATCTGCAAACAGAATAAATACCCTTGCTTTTTCCTGGGTTCCTATAGCATAGAGTACTATTTTCCATCCTTTGTCTTTTATCTGTGAATTTCTTTTTAAGTTAAATGTGTTTCTAGTATACAGCATATTGTTGGATCTTGTTTCTTTGTGTTTTTCTTTGATTGGTGAATTGAGGCCATTTACATTGATGGTTATAACTGATATGTATTGGCTTGTCTTTATCATGTTATTTTCCTGCTGTTGGTTCCCTACTTTTCCCTCTAATTAATTGCTTGCCCAACTTGGTGATTTGTTTCTGTTACTCATGGAATTGTGGTCATTTTTTCTCTGTCTAGAATATCTTTGAGTATTCTTTGTAGTGTCAGTTTGGTGATCATGAATTTCTTCAATTCTTATCACAGGGTGTCTTATTTCTCTATTAATTTTGAAAGATAATTTTGAAGATACGTCAATTGGGTTGAAGTTGTTTTCTTCCAGAACTTGAAATATTTCACTCCAAGCTTTTCTTGACTTGAGGATTTGTGTTAGAAGTAAACTGTGATTTTGATGGTCTTTCCTTTATAAATGATCTGTTTCCCATTTAACAACTTTTAATATTTTGTTTTTGTGCTGACTTTCTGGGATTTTGGCCATTATGTCTGGGTGTAGATTAATTTTGGTTATGATTAATTGGAGTTCTATATGCCTCACTTATGGGTATTTCAGATTTTTTTCTCATGCTTGGGAAATTTTCTACTATTACTGCTGCAAATTGTTTTTTCTTTACGTCGTTGTTGACTTCTTTTTCATTGACACCAATTATTCTCATATTATTTTTCTTTGCAGCATCATGAAGCTGTTGAATTATTTCCTGACCTTTTTTTGTTTCCTGGAGATTTTTCCTTTCATTACTGCTAGTTGCAATCCTGTCTGCAAGGTCTGAAAGTCTATCCGCAGTTTCATTCAAGTGACTTTGCCAACTTTCAACAAAATGTTTCTTTTTTCTTTTTTTCCTTTTTGAGCAGGGTCTTGCTATGCAGTTTGGGTTGGCCTTAAAATCACTTTGCAGCCCATTCTGATCATAAACTCACAATGATTCCTGCCTCCATCTCCTGAGTGCTGGGATTACAGGTATGCACCACCACACCCTGTTTTGGAATTTTTATTTTCTTGAATATCTGTTTGAATCTGTTTCATGCATTCTATTTCTTTATTGTATTGATCATTCACAGTTTCCATCCTCTCCCTACCATTAATTTTAAAAGAGCTATCTCTAGATTTGTGAGCAGTTCCTTTATAAATTTGACATTTCTTTATGTATCTGATAAATTATTTGTGATCTGATTTCCTCTATAGCCTCATGGATTTGTTTCTGTATTTTGGTTGCTATCATTTTAAAAATTTCAAGTGCATATCTTCCAATTTTTTCTATGTGGATGTGTCTTGAACTTGTTTGTGAGGGAGAGCTGGAGGGTGTGAGATTGCATTTTGCTTTTTTTTAATCTTTAAAAAGAATAAAACCAAACTAAATAAAAGAGAATAGAGTCAATTAAAACAAAACAATGAATATGATACAAGTCTTCAAAACAAGATAAAAGGAAATCAAAAGTAGCTACTATAATGCCTCTTGTTAGCTTTAAAATAATTGCCCATACCAAGCATACTAGAATAAAAAAAAAAACGGAACAGAATAAAACCAATCAAAACAAAACATGAAAATAATATTGGACTTGAAAACAAGATGACAATAAATCCAAAATGGCTACCATAATACGTCTTGTTATCTTTGGCATGGCTGTCTATGCCATCATATATAACAAAATCAACAAAACAAAACAGAATAAAAGCAAACTAAACATAATAAAGACAAATTAAACAGAACAAAACAATAAGGCTTTCAAAACATGATAATAGACTAACAATGGTCACTGCCTTCCTATTTTAGACATTTCCTCTTCTTTTACTTTCACAATATCTATTGTGCATTTCAGATCCTACTCCTTTAGTTTTTTATACTGGGGAGACAACATGGTGTTCACCCATGTGACTTGAGCCCTTTCACTCATGAGCATGAACTCAGATTGTATCCATTTACCCACAAGAGCCTCAACGTTATCTTTCTTTATAGCTGAGTAGCTTTCCATTGTATAAAAATGCCATGTCTTTCTTATCCATTCTGCAGTTGATGGGCAAGCTATCCCTACTTTCTTCTGGTTCCCTGTCATATAGAGGACTATTCTATCTCCTTTAACTTTCAGTCTATAAATTTTCTTTTGAATTAAATGTGTTTCTTCTATGTAGTATATTGATAGACCCTGTCTCCTGATCCACCCTGCCTATGTTTCTTTTTATTGGTAAATTGAAGTCATCTACATCAATGGTTATGGCAAACATGCATTGGTTTGTCTCTGCTGTACTATATTCCTGCCATTGGCTCCCTACTTTTCCCCTCCATTAAATTGTCTGCTCCACTTGGTGATACACCTCTGCCTCTGTTCCTGAAACAATGGTCATTTTTATCTCTCTCCAGAATGCCCTTCAGTATTCTTTGTAGGGTTGGTTAGGCAGTCATGAATTCCTTCAGTTGTTCTTTGTTATGAAAGTTTCTTGTTTCTCCATAATTTTTATTTAAATATTTTAATTAAAAAAACATAGAAAGGGTAGAAATGATACAGAATTTTAAAGAATAAAATTAAGAAATCATCACTAGTTGATATAGTACATGTTGTTATCTCAGAACTAGTTCAGGTTACAAAATCAAAGCATAAAAAATGAACAGACAATCAAATAAAGATGGCACATATGATACTTTTTGATGAACTAACAGAAGTTTAGTAGTATGGTTATTTATCTTGCACACTTAAACATACATACAGTTAAATGTATATACCTACAAGTTGTTCTTTCCTTTTGAAAACTTTCTTTCCCTTTTATTATGACAATATCTATTATACATTTTGAATCTTAATACTTCCAGAATTTTTTATTATGATTTATTTTTTATGCTAGAGAGGCAATACAATATTTAAAAATGTGAGTCTGATTTATTTCAGTTATGAGAATAGTCTCAGGTTGCTTCCATTTACCTATAAAAGCCTCAAGATCATCCTTTTTATAGCTGAGTAACATTCCATTGTAGAAAAATGCCACATGTTTTTCATCCATTCTGTGGTTGATGGGCATTTTGGTTGCTTCCAAGATTTAACTATTGCAAATTATGCTGCTATAAACATGGGTGCACATATATCTTTGTGACATAACCTTTTCAATATTTCTGGGAAAATACTCAGGTGGAATAGCTGGATTGAATGGGTCTTTCAATCTTAGTTTTTTGAGGAATCTCCATACTGCTTTGCACAGTGACTGCACCAGTATATTCTCCCATCAACAATGGAGAAGTGTTCCTTTTTCTCCACAGCCTCACCAACATTTGTTATCAGTTGATTTCTTGATGGCAGCCATTCTTTCTGGAGTGAGATGAATTCTTAATGCTGTTTTAATTTGCATTTCTCAAATGACAAGTGATGGCAAACAGTTCTTCATGTATTTATTTTTCATTTGCATATCTTCATCTGAGAACTGTGTGTTCATCTCCGAGGCCCATTTTTGGAGAGTGCCTTTGAATTTGGGAGGCTTGATGTCTCAGTTCTTTGTAAGTTCTCAATATAAGTCTTTTGTCTTAGGGGTTGCTGGCTAAAATTCTTTTTGTGGGTTTTCATTTCACTCTATTGGTGATTGTTTTTGAAGTGCAAAAACTTTTTAATAAGATGAGATTCTAGTTGCTGATTCTTTGAAGTACTTGCCATGCAGTTTATGTTTTGTTCATGGACTCTTCACCTACCCCTATGTCTCTAAGATTTCTACCTATCTTGTCTTCCAGTAGACTTAGTGTTTCTGTTTTAATATTTGGATCTTCGACCCATTTTGACTTTAGTTTAGTGCATGGTGATACACATGGTTCTAATTTCAGTGCTCAGTACCTGGAAAGCCAATTTTTCCTACACCATTTATTAAAGAGACTATCCTTCTTCCAGTGACTGAACATGTTTAGCTACTTTGTCAAATATAAGGTGGCTGAGTGTTTTTGTAGTCATGTTTGCATTTTATAATCTGTTCCACTGATCCTCAGGTCTATTTCTTTGACAGTACCATGATGATTTTATAACTTTAGCTTTGTAGTATATTTTCAAGTAAGGAATTGAGATGCCTCCTGCCTTGCCTTTGTTGCCCAGAACTTCCTTTGCTATTCTAGGTTTCTTGTTTCTAAATGAATTTTAGGTAAGTTTTCTCTAGTTCTATAAGGTATGTCAATGATATTTTGATTGGGATTACATTAAATCTGTATAACAGTTTTGGGAGTATGACCATTGTTAAAATGTTGGCTCTTCCTAACCAAGAGCAAAAGATATTTTTCATTTTCTAATATCCTCTTCAATATTCTTCTTTAGAGTAGTATGATTTTCAGTGTATAGGTCTTTTACACTCTTGGTTAGGTTGATTTCTAAGTATTTCATTTTTTGGATGCTATTGTGAAAGGCATTATGTCTATAATTTCCCTCTCAATTAGTTTGTTGTTTGTGTACAGGAATGCTACTGATTGTTGAGTGTTGACTTTGCATACAGCTACACAGCTGAATTTGTTTATTAACTCTAGTATAGTCTTTTGATGGAGTTTCTGGGGATCTTCTATGTAAAGTATCATGTCATCTTTAAATAGTGATAATTTAACTTCTTCCTTTTCTATCCTTATTCCTTTTATTTCTCTCTCTTGTCTGATTGCTCTGGGCAATGTTTCCAGAGCTATATTGAATAGGAGTGGTGATAGTGGACACCCTGGTCTTGTTCCTGATTTTAGAGTGAAAGATTTCAGTTTTTGTCCATTTACTATAATATTGGCTGTTGGTTTTTCATAGATGGCCTTCATCAGTTTGAGGTAAATATCATATTTTCCAAGTTTATGTAGGGTTTTTATCATGAACAAGTGTTGGGCATTATCAAAAACATTTTCTGCATCTATTGTCTTTGGCTCTATTGATTTTGGTGTATTACATTTATTGATTTGCATATGAAAGCATCCCTGCATTCCTGGGATTAAACCCCACTTGGTCCTAAGGTATAATCTTCTTGATGATTCACTGCATTCTATTTCTTAACATTTTATTTCTAATCTTTGCATCAGTGTTCATTAGTGAGATTGGCCTATAGTTCCTCTTTTTTGGTTGGGTCTTTCTGTGGTTTTGGTATCAGAGTAATACTTGCCTCCTGGAATGAGTTAGGGAGGATTGCTTCTCTTTCAATTTCATTGAAGAGTGTGCAGAATATTGGTGCTAAATCTTCTCTAAATTTCTTGTAGAATTCAGCAGTGAATCCCTCAGAACCTGGATTTTTCTTTATTGGTATAAATCTATCAAGGCAAGCCCATTAGAATAAAGTGGGCTATTCAGCACAAACCCTTAAGTTAAGAAGAGCTTAGAGTGAAGTATTTCAAGGATTAAAAGAAAAGAACTTTCAACCAAGATTGATGTACCCAGTAAAACTGTGTTTTTAATCACTTTGTCAATTTCAGTAGCTGACATTAGGGTATTCACAATTGTCATATCTGCTGGATTGAGCTCTGGTAGTTCATATGTTTCTAGGAATCTGCCCATTTCCTCTGGTTTTCCACCCTATGTAAGTAAAGATTTTCAGTGTAGGTATTCATGATCTTTTGAATTTCCATGCAATCTGTAGTAACTTCCTCTTTTCTCAGCCCTTATTGCATGAGTTTGAATTTTTCTTTTCTTGATTAGTTTCACTAGATATTAATCAATTTTGCTTATTCTCTCAAAAAACCAGCTCTTTGATTCATTAAGTCTTTGTGGGTTTTTTTTGTTTCTAATCATTACTTTCTGCTCTTTATAATTGCCTCTCTTCTATGAGCTTTGGATTTTACTTGCTCTTCTTTTTCTAGAAGTTTGAGATGTAGCATTAGATTGTTTTGTGGTGCTCATTCTGTGTTGTTGATGTGACAGTTTGTTACCATATATTTCTCTCTTAGGATTACTTTCACTTCATCCCACAGGTTTTAGTATGTTGTATCTGTATTTTCATTGAATTGTACACATTGCTTAATTTCACCTGTAACCTATTGATCATTCAAGTGGTTGTTATTTAATTTCTATGTATTTATGCAGATTTTGCAATTTCACTATTAATTCCCAATTTCAGTGAACTATGGTCATATAATATGCATGGAATAATATCATTCCCTTTACATTTACTTAAGAATATTCTATCAGCTAATATATGGTCTATTTTGGAGAATGTCTCATGTGCAGCTGAGAAGAATATATATTCTGATGTGGTTGGGTGGAACACTCTGCAAGCATCTACTAAGTCCATTTGCTCACAGGGTTGATTCAGTTCTGCTATTTCTTTGACAATTTTTTCTCTAGTTGATCTATTTCTTTGTAACAATGGGTTATTAAGTTCCCCTATAACAATTCTGTTGTTGGTTATTTGGTTTTTCATATCTATTAGTATTTGTCTTATATAGTTGGGTGCTCCTGTATTTGTTGCATATATGTTTATGATTGTTAGCTCTTCTTCTTGAATTATTCCCCTGACAAGTATGTGGTGACCTTCTTTATCTCTTTTGATCATTTTTGGTTTGAAGGTCACATTATTTGCAAATGAAATAGCTACCCCTGCTTTCCTTTTGGGTTCCTGTCACATGGAATATTGTTTTCCATCCTTTGACTTAGTCTATGAGTATCCTTTTGAGTCAGGTGTGTTTCTTGTATACAGAATATTGTTGGATGCTGTTTTTTTTATCCATTCTGTCAACCTATTTCTTTTAATAGATGAATTGAGGCCATTTACATTGATGGATATAAGTGATATATACTGGCTAAAATTAGTCAAGTTATTTTCCTGCTGTTGGTTTTCTGCCCCCCACCCCTTGTTTAATTGCTTGCCCTGTCTGGTGGTTTCTTTCTGTTGTTATTCTGGAAATTGCAGTCATTTTTATGTCTATCTAGTATGCCCTTCAGTACTCTTTCTAGGGTTGGTTTGATGGACATGAATTTCTTCAGTTGTTTTTTGTCATGGAAGTATCTTATTTCTCCATTAAATTTGAAAGACAGTTTTACTGGGTACATCAATCTTGGTTGAAAGTTATTTTCTTTTAATCCTTGAAATACTACACTCTAAGCTCTTCTTAACTTAAGGGTTTGTGCTGAATAGTCCGCTTTATTCTAATGGGCTTTCCTTGATAGATTTATGGCTTTTCTCTAATAGCTTTTAGTATTCTGCTGTATGTCTGGGATCTTAATTATTATATGTCTGGGTATAGATTTATTTTGGTTATGACTGTTTGGCATTCTATGTGTCCCACTTATTTGCATATCAGATTTTCCCCCATGTTTGGGAAATTTTCTGCTATTACTTCTGTGAATAGTTTACTGATGTCATTTGTGTTGGCTCCTTCATTTTCATTGATGCCTATTAGTCTTACATTGTTTCTCTTTGTATCATATTGAGACTTTTTGGTTGTGTTTCACACTGCCTTGTTAGTTTTAAAAGTTCTTTCCTTTCAAAATCACTAGCTACCATCCTGTCCTCATGTTCTAAAATTCTCTCCTCAGCTTCATTCAAATGGTTTCTCCAGTTTTCAATAGAATTTTTTGTTTCCTGGATATATCTGAATTTGTTTCATACATTGTACTTCTTTGAACTGTATGTATTGTTTAATTTTATTCAAGGGTTCCATCATTTTCCCATATTCTAGTACTTTTTAAAAAAAATCTATGTCTTCTCTAGCTATGCTGAGCAACTCCTTTATTAAAGTTGTCATTTCTGTCTTTATGTGAGAGATTATTTCTAATATAATTTCCTTTATAGCCTCATGGATTTCTTTCTTGATTTCACTTGCTATCTTTTCAGAAATTTCAGGTGTATGATTTTTAATGTCCTTTATTTTAATGTCTCCTCTACTTGTTCCTGATGGACTAGATGTTTGAGATTGCATTTTGCTTCTTTGTTTTGTGATTTTCATCTTTTGGGCTAATTTGGTCTTTCAGTTCCACTAGTCTCAACTACTGGAAGTGCGTGTCTTAAGGTCCTACTGTGTGGTTAATATTTGTCTAATTACTGGGTACCACAGTGAAGAAGAGGGCCAGTCATTTGCATTCTTCCTGCAGTGCCTGTGGTGTGAGTCTTATATTCTTCCTAGGCTGACAAGCCTAGTAGCATTGACATAAGTCAGCCCTTAGTTTCTGCTGTTACTGTATCTTCAGGTAGTTCCAGGGCACCAGATCTACCTGTTTGCCTCAGTTGGAACCCCACTGTGTCATTGGGTGCCTCATAAGACCTTTTGATTTTGTCCAGACTGAGGAAGGCCTTGTTGGCACTCTCCTCAACCCACCTGGTGTTCTCTGTGTGGAGGAAGGACTCAGCCACACTCTTGCCAAGCTCACCAAAGTCCTACAGCTGGAGAGGATTTTGTTACTTCTCCTGTTTACCCACTGAGGTCCTCTATTTTAGGAGGAAACTCATCACACTGACACAAACCTAAAGAGGTCTTCAGTTTGGATAAGGGGTTACTGAGTCTCCCAACATCCCAGAAAGATTAATCCACTGCACTCCACGGTCCTAGCATGAGAAGGATGAGGGGTAGCCAAAGATCCACAACAGTACTAAGTCCTGGGGATTGAGGGAGAAGGGCAGCCAAAGATCTGTCACTCTCATAGGTCCAGGAGTTGAGGTGGAAGAGAAGAAGAAGATCCACCACGCTCTTAGATCCTGGGGGTCTGGGGGGAAAGGTAGTCAAAGATCTGTTGGCTTCCTAGGTCCAGGGGTTGAGGGGGAAGGTCAGCTGAAGATCTGCAGCTCTCCTAGGTCTGGGGGGGGGTGGTCCAGTGGAAAGAGTAGGCAAAGATCTGTTGCCCTGCTAGATCCAGGGGGTTGAGGGGGAAGGGCAGCAAAGATCTGTGGCCATCCTAAGTCTGGGGGTCAAGGGAGAAGCACCCTCCCATCTTTTTAGGTGGCTCTTGGTCCCTCGGTATGGGTGGGGGCAGGGCTCATTCTGAGTAATAAAAATTTAGAAAGAAGATTTATGAAGGAGAATTTCTTTTTGTGGAAGCCAGATCCCAGCCCAAAGAATATCTCCTTTCCTGATATCATTGTTGAGCTGACTGGGAGCACTGCACACCTTGTTCTGAAACTAGAAGGCCTGCAATTTTGGGCCTGAGTCAGAATAAAATGATCATATGTGCATTATACTTCGAAGTTTTTCTTTTTTTGCTTTACTCTGACTGATATGGTAAGGTGTGGTGTTCTAGTCACCTGCATCCCAAGCCCTACCTGTCCCCTAGGATCCTCTGGCCTTGATGTACTTGCCTGACTCCAGCATTTGCTTAAGTTTCCTGGAGAGCTGATTCTCCTCCTGCCTTCCTGTGTCCTTCTGACTCTGGAGAGGGTGGAATGGAAGTGTATAATGTACAATCTTTTAAAATGTGTTAATTGATTTAATTTCATAATATTTTGTTGAAAAATTTTGTATCTGTGTTTATCAAGGATATTTATTTATGTACTGGTTAGGGATATCTAGAGGAAAAACATTGTTATGGTTTACAACTAGATGTCACCCTAAAAACTCATGTAATTATAAGAGTGACATTTGGAAGGGAAATGGATTATGGGAGTTTGTCTCTTACTTCCTTTTAGAAGTTTGGATCTGATCAGAAGAAATAAAGCACTGTATGAATAACACAAAATGTTATATCTCTCTTCTGAACTCCTTTACTGACTCTGTGCTTCCTGTCTACCATTCTATGACCAGTTCTGCCAGTCCCTTTCCTTTACCATCTTGTCCTGCCGTGGAGGCAGCTGACTATGGTCTGAGACCTCTACAACTTGAGCCAAAATAAATCCATTCTCCTTTAACTTGTATATGTTAGGTTTGTGTCCCAGTGACAATAGAAGTGACTAAGAAAAGAATATAGATATAGTTTTGCATGAGATTTGTTGACAGATAGGATCCTAGGTAGCTAGTCCACAGTAACCATCTGCAATAGCCAGAAGATCCAGTAGCTGCTCAGACAAGTTGGAGGCCTCAGAATAACAGGGATTAAGAATTTAGAGCCTAGAAGCTCTCTGAATGGTGGCTGTTGTGAGTGCCTGTTCCAAGAAACTGCAGTCTGATGTGATGATGTGTGATCATCCCTTAGGTGATGATAACAGCAAAGAGATGCATTCTTTCAAGAAGCACTGAGCTTGAAAGCCCAGCCTAACTTCATACTTCTCCCTTTTCCTGTCGTCAGGGTTACAAGGCTACTGGATAGTGCTATTCACAGTCAAGGCAGTTGTTTCCCGCCTCATGGTGCAGGCCTGCAAACCAGCTATCTTTGGAAACATTTCCTGAGACACATCCAGAAATGGGATTTATTAATTTACTTGGCATATCTTAATTCAGCCAGGTTAAAAACAATCACAGTGTATAATGTTCTTTTTTTGTTTTGTCCTTATCTGGTTTGGTATCAATGTAAAACTTGCTCTTAGAATGACTATAGAAGGATTTCCTTCATTCCTGTACTTGAGAATATTTTGAGAAGAAATGATATTGCATATGTTTGGTAAAATTCAGTGGTGAAGTCTTATGGTCCTGGGTTTTTCTCAGAGCATTTTTATTTTCAAGCATTTAGTCATATTATTTGTGCTGTTTAGTCTTTTTATGTCCTCATGTTCTGGTTTTGATATTATGTGTGTCTAGAAATTTGTTCCTTTTTAAAAAATCTTCCAGTTTGTTGGTGTGTCGTTGATCATAATAGTCCCTAAAGATTCTTTGTATTTGTAAAGAGTCATTTATAATGTCTTCTGTTTCACACCAAAGTTAGTTTTTTGGGACTTTCTTTTTTTTCTCAATTAGTCCAGCTAAATTTTGCTGACTTTGTTGAATCTTTTCAAAAACTTACTCTTTGTTTCATTATTCTTTTGAAAAAGAATTTTCTTCTTTATTTTCCTCTGCTTTGAGATTGGTTCACTCTCGCTTTAGTAGGTCCTTCAGGTGCAACTCAAAGCTACTTATTTGAAGTTTTTCTATATTTTACTTTATGTAAATACTTATTTCTATGAAGTTTTCCCTTAGCTTCTGCTGTAGCTCGGGTTTTTGATATTTAAGGTTTTCATTTTCATTTACTTTAAGATATTTTTAATTTTGCCTTTGAATTACTCATTGATTCACTGGTTGTTCAAGAGCTTGCATTATCATATGCACATATTTGTATAATTTCTAAAGTTTCTCTTGCTGACTTTAGCTTTATTCACTGTGGTCAAATGTAGATGACAACCTGCACACCTCTCTTTGAATGCAGAGCAATTGCTTCAGCATTAATTAAATCAAATCTTATTTCCATGTACTGATATGTACAAAGTGGGCTATGCCATTTACTTCTATCTTCAATTGGTTCTAGGCAATGCAATTAAGGCTAGCTGAGGCACTGATATATAGTCCTTAAGACCAGTTTCCTGCATCATGTTCCCTGTAAAATGACTTAACACAAAGGGATGGAAGAGCCAGATAGCTCCAGGAGTGTCCGTTGGGTACAAGACTCAAAATAAGAGGTTATGATTTCCCAGGGCACAAAAGTTTGCATATCATAAACTGAAGCAACAGCCTCCTAAATTCATTCATGTGCTATCCCAATTGAGTTATGTAGATTCATCTTTCTGCATATCTTTATCCTTCATATTGCAGAGGAGAAAGATATTGCTTGCTTACTGCCTGGTTAGCTCAGTTTACCTTGCTCATGTAATTCCCACCATCCTGTCATTCATCCTTGAACCACTCCCTTCTTCACAAGATAATAAATTCTTGGAGATACCTTGGATTAAGACCTTTGTCCATATATCCTCACTTGGATCAGATTTAGGACCCCTTGGCTGCCCAAAACTCTGAATATATCTTAGTGTCTTTACTTTTGCCATGGATTGCATTGGAGGTGGTAGATTGTAATTAACTTGCTGGAATTCTAATAATGTTTCTATAGGATTAAAATACAACTTTCTAGATTGTGAGATGGACCAGAAAAGGGATTATAATATTTGGATTACAATATACAATATTTGGATTATAATAGTCAAAGAAGTTATATATGCTAACATTTTTTAATTAGTTGAGACTAATAGATGGTATAAAGGACCAATGTCAAACACAAGTCTCAAGAAAAATTTTTATTTTTCTAAATGTTTCATAGATTTATATTTTATGTATGATTTATTTGGGAATAATTATTGAAGAAGATGTGAAACACAGTGAAATTTGATATTTTTTTGTAAATGAATATTCAGCTTTGCCAGCACTATTTATTAAAAGGACCATACCTTTTCCACTGAACTCCTTGTACCTTTATCAAAAGCTCATAATGTCTACATTTCTGGACATGTATTTGTTAATTCTGTATTACTGATTTATGTGCTTTCTTTCACCAACACTTTACTATGTGGATTACCAGCCTGAATCACTAAATTTTGTTTCTTAAAATTATTTAGGCAGTTACAGCTCCCCTATCTTTGTATATAGGTTTTATAATCAGTCTCCTTATCGCTTTTCCATTTTCTATTTTCCTCTTTCTTTTTTTATATATATCTTTTTGGGACAGGGTCTCACTATGCAGTTCATATTGGCCTTGAGCTCACTTTGTAGCCCAGGCTGGTCTTGAACTTGCAATGATCCTGCTGACTCAGACTTGCAAGTGCTGGGATTACAGGTGTGCACCACCATGGCTACCTTCTCTTACTCTTAAATCTACTTGTCTAAGGTTAATATCATCACGTTTTTTGTTTGATGTTTGCATGATATGTCTTTTCTCATCATTTTTTCCTGTTTACAATCTTCATTTTGTTTTTTATTCTTTTCAATTTTTTTATTTTAAAGTGGAAAAAACCAAGGAAAATAAAACAGAATAAAATTACCAAAATAAACCAGAATTAGTGATATGGGTCTTCCAAACCTTATGAAATCAACAATAGTTACTACAGTGCCTTTTGTTGTCTTCAGATAGCTGCAGACACCACCTTTGGACATGATAATAGTGAAAATGATATGGTTTCTGAGCGAGGAGTTCTTCCCCCGGGGTCTGGTTCTCTCCCCCGACAGTCCAGGAATGTCTCTGACTCATGGAGAGAGGCTTGGGTCTGTCTCTCCTCAAGCAAGCAGCAGCCTGCACTTGGTGCTGGTATCCAGGTGCGTGTGTCCTCCCTGTGAGCCTGATTCTCCCTCTGAAGTCCAGGAATGGCACTGCCTCATGGAGAGAGGCCTGGATTTGGCTCTCCCCAAAACAGCAGCGACCTGTGCACGGCACAGGTATCCAGGCAGGGATCTCCTCCCATGGGGTCTGGTTCTCTCCCTCTGCAGGCTTTATCATGTTCATTTTGATATTGAATCACTCATTAAATTTTCAATTTTACTTGTATTTTTCAGTTATAAAATTTCCAATAGTTTCTTATAAAATAGTTTTTATTTCTTTGCTAAGTGGTTCTTTTTTTCAGTTCCTAAGTATTTCATTCTATTCCTGATTTCTATGGTTTTAAGCGAACATTACATGTGATCTCATTTCCTCTCTTTTATTGGCATAACTCTATGCTTCCTTTTTATATTTTGAAAAGTGACTGCCATAGAGATTACAATAAAGATGAACAATTAAACCCAAGTCTAATTTCAATAATACTAAACAGTCTCAGATGTAATGGTACTTATGTAACAAAATAATTCTTATTCTTCTCTCCCAAACTCTTGTATTATTACTGTCATTCATTTAACTTATACATAAACATATAACCACACACAACTGAATTCATTGTTACTATTATTATTTTAGACAAATTGTTATTCATCAGATCAACCAAATCAAGAACAAGAGAAATAATAGTTTTGATTTTACTTCAATTTATCTCTTTCTTTACAGTCTTCTTTAGGTAGATCTGAGCTTTTTATCCTCACCATTTTCCTTCTCTTTAAGGGATGCTTTAAGAATTCCTTAAATATTTCTTGGAAAGCAGATCTGGCAAAAATTCCTTCCATTTTTATTTGTCTAAGAAATTTTTTATTACTTTTTTTACTTTTGAAGGATAATTTGACTGAGTACAGAATTTTTGGTTGTTACTTTAGTATTATTTTTGATACTATCTTTGTAAGACATTTGTCAAACATTAAGAATTTTATTTTTAATGTTTTTTTAATTGACATGTATTAACTGCACCTATTGATGAGGTTCAATGTGATATTTCAACATGTGCAAGAACACCCACTAGTCAATCCAGCCTCACTTTATCCATCCATCCCTCCATCTCTTCCAACCTCCAGTTAGTTCTGTTCTACATTCTCTTAACACTTCAAATATTTTACTCTGCTCTCCTGTTGTTTGTGTGATTTCTAAGAAGTCAGATGTAACTCTGTGTTTTTGCTCTGTGGGTAAGATTTCTCTCTCTCTAGTTTCCTTCAGGATTTTTTCTTTATGTTTGATCACCTGTAGTGTAAAAATTGTATACCTATATGGGGGTTTGAGGGGGTTCTTTACTTTGTCATTGTGCTGTGGGATTCTTGGAACTGAGATTTGGTTTGATATTAACCTGGGGAAAATTCTGTGTCATTATTTTTTCCAAATATTTCTTTTGTTATTTTCTCTTTTGCTTTTTCCTTCCTGAATTCCTACTTTTGTTTTAGATCTTTTGAAGCTGTCTCACAGTTCTTGAATATTTTATTCTATCTTTTTCAGTCTTCACCGCTTAATGTTTCAGTGGTTTCTACTGTGACATCCTCAAGCTCAGAGTTTCTTCTATCAGCTGTGTCCTGTCTACCAATAAGCCTCTCAGACAGTTCTCATTTCTGTTACTGTGCTTTCAATTTCTAGCAATTCTGTTTTGGTTCTTTCTTAGAATTCTTATCTCTCTATTTGCCTTGTCAATTTGTTCTTTAGTGCTGCCCATTTTATACAGTACAGCTGCTAACATTTTGATCATAATTGTTTTAAATTGTCAGTGTGACAATTTCATCATCTCTTCTGCCCCTGAGTTGGCTCTAATGTTTGCCTTGTTTCTTCAGACTGCTTTTTTTGTCTCTTAATAGGTTTTATAATTTTTTATTCAGCTGGACATAATGACACTAGTTCCTGTAGGGATTTGTGCTTATGAGTTTCTGTTCCACAAACATGTAGTTTTTGGCTTTTGCCTGTTAATCTCAAATTTTGAGGCTAGTTGTTTGCCTTATTACTCTGCCTCTCTGATGTTGAGAGAGAGAGAGTTGTTGCTTTTTCAGCTTGTTCAGATTTTTATGTGTTATTATAATGAAGTAATGATTCTACCTTTTTATCTGCTACAATGAAAATATGATGCCTCTCAGCTTTATTTCATAGTAAATGGATATAAGGTTTGCTTAAAAGTCTTTGTTTTGTAAGTACAGTATTTTAGGAAACTGAGTTGGCTTTTATTGAATATGTTTTCTTTGGACAATTGCTATAGTTTTTGTAAGTTGAGTAAATTTGGATTGTGTACTGAAATTTTTGAATATTTTGTTGTAGGACTCTTTATTATGCTAAGATTCCATAGAGATTTTATATTTAAATAGGCAACCAGCCAGGTTAGAGTCAGAGTGCAAATTCTGATTCATCTCAAATGGACTTTATTACGATGTTGGTTTAGTTTCAGAGATGTTTCAAAGCAATTCTAGCCCGCCCATCAAATATCTGCATCACCCTGCCTTGGCAGTGTCATTCAATGTACTACAGTTTTGATCTGTTCTAGGCGTGAAGAATTGTGATTGAGCCCAGGAAGCTACTGAGTGATGATTCCATCAGCTCGCTAACCCTCCCATAATATTTTCCACACATTATGGTTTCCAGGGTCCCCTTTTTCTTTTCCACAAAGTTAGGGATATAATCAGTAATGGAGTATGTGCTTTGTATGCACAAATTTCTTAGTTCAGAAACCAAAGGCAATTGTTTTGGGTGCAAAAGATTGATGGTAGGTGAATGAGAGGAGAGAACCAGGATGAAAGGAGCAGAAAGAGGAAGAGAGTACAATTCCTGCAAACAGGGAGTATTTTTTATTCCTCTAATCTTGAAATTGCTGAGCAATATTACCTTATCGATGTTTGCAGTGTCAATAAAGATGTGTTAGAAATTCTGTGTTGTAGTTGGAAGAAAACTGTCTAGAATGACAGAGTTTTTTATTTTAAAGAGACTAAAACGAAACAAAACAAAACAGAACAAGGGATATCAGAACAAAACAATGCAAGCAACACAAGGGATATCAGAACAAAACAATGCAAGCAACACAGGATTTCAAAACAAGACAACAGGAAATAAACAGTGGTTACCACAATGTCTCTTATTTCCTATGGAATTGTCCATATCTTCACACACAATGAATTCAAACAAAACAAAATAGTGTAAAACTGATCAAAACAAAGAAGCATTACAGGCCTTCAAAAACAGACAATAGGAAAATCAACAATGGCTACCATAATATCTCTTGTTCTCTTCAAAATAGCTGTGCATACCTTCACACATATTACAATCAAATAATAGAAAACACACAAAAACCAATCAAAACAAAGAATAAAAGCATTATTGGGCTTCAAAACAAGATGATAGAAAATCAACAATGGCTACCAAAATGTCCTTTTAATTAATGTAGCCATTCATGACATCATACATAATAAAATCAATTTTCAAAAAATTCTTTAAGGAAAGTTCTAGTCATTTATAATCCTATATATGTACATCTATCCTTTCTGTATTAGAGGGAAGAACAAAATAAAACAAAACAAAATATTAGAAAAAAAGAAACAAATAAATAACAATAACAAAGAGCCCAAAACAGTAACAATATAGGCTTTCAAAACAAAGTGGTAGGAACATAACTAAGGTTGTTATTTTGCAAAGTTACCCTCAAAAGAGTCACCCAGATTACCAGATATTAATCCTATATATGTTAACTGTTTTGTTCCAAGAACTAATAAAATTAGTAGTATTTAGCTATTTTAAGTGTAAATATACAAATTTGTATTTTTTTTCTTTTCCTTCCTTCCTTCCTTGCTTGGTACGGGGGATTGAACTCATGACTGCATTTTTGCAAGGCAGGCACTTATGCCACTGAGCTAAACCCCTGAACCACCTCTTCTTTATTTTCCCCTTTTCCTTATCTGAGTTATTCTTTTCCCTTTGAGCAATTTCTTACTCTTTCACAATATTTATTGAAGATTTTGTAACATTTACTCTTTCAGGTTCTTACACTAGGGGGACAATATGGTATTTAGACATGTGAGTTTGGTTTATTTCACTTATGAGTATGGTCTCAAGCCACATCCATTTACCTATAAAAGCCTCAATGTGATCCTTTTTTATAGCTGAGTAGCATTCCATTGTATAAAAACACCACATCTTTTTTATCCATTCCTTGGTTGATGGGCATTTACATTGTTTCTAAGATTTGGCTATTACAAACTGTACTGCTGTAAAGATGGGTGCACATATGTCACTGTGGTATGCTGTTTTCAATCTTCTGGGAATATGCCCAGAAGTGGGATAGCTGGGTCAAATAGGATCTCCAATTCCAGGCTTCTAAGAACCTCCAGAATGACTGCCACAGTGGTTGTACCAGTCTACACTTTCACCAACAGTGCAGAAGAGTTCCTTTTTCCTCACAGCCTCTCCATCATTTGTTATTGGTGGTTTTCTTGATCTTGACCATTCTTTCTGGAGTGAGATGGAATCTCAGTGTTGTTATAATTTGCAATTCTCTAATGACCAATGATGCTGAACATTTTTTCATATATTTATTTATCATTTATATTTCTTCATCTGTGAAGTGTGCACTCATCTCAGATGCCCATTTTTAGATTGGGTCTTTGAATTTCAGGGGCCTGATATTTTTAAAAAATTCTTTATATATTCTAGATAGAAGTCTTTTGTCTGAGGAACAATTGTTGAAAAATTTTTCCCAAATTGTGGGTTTTCTTTATACTTTGTTGGAGATTTCTTTTTACATGCAAAAACTTCTTACTAAGACGAGATCCCAGTTGTTGATCTGGGCGAGTATTTCCTGTTCAGTTTGATTTTTGTTCATTAATTTTCTACCAACCCTTAAATCTTCAAGATTTATACCTACATTGCCTTCCAGTAGATTTAGTATTTCTGTTTTAATATTTAGATCTTTGATCAATGTTGACTTTAGTTTGGTGCATGATGATAGGCATTTTTCTGGTTTTAGTTTTGGCCTATGAGAAGCCACGTTTTCCAGCACCACTTATTAAAGAGGCTATCTTTCTTCCAGTGGATATGTTTGGTCCCTTTTTCAAAGATAAGGTGGCTGAGTGTGTTTGTAGTTGTGATTGTGTCTTCTAATCTATTCCATTGATCTTCAGGTCTGTTTTTATTCCAATACCATGCTGATTTTATCACTGTAGCTTTGTAGTATAACTTCAAGTCAGGAATTCAGATGCCTCCTGCTTTGCTTTTGTTGCTCAGAATTGCCTTTGCTATTCTAGGTCTTTTCTTGTTCCAGATGAATTTTAGGAATGATTTCTCTAGATTTGTGAGGTATGCTAGTAGTATTTTGATTGGGATTGCATTGAATCTGTATAACAATTTTGGGAGAATGGCCATTTTCACAATGTTTTTCTTCCTATCCATGAACAAGAAATGTTTTTCCATTTTCTGAGATCCTTTTCAATTTTTTTGTTAGAGTACTGTAATTTTCACTTCTTTTGTTAGATTTATTCCTAAGTATTTCATTTTTTTTGGATGCTACTGTGAAGGGTGTGGTTTGTCTTATTTTTCTCTTAGTGAGTTTGTTGTTTTGTAGAGGAATGCTATTGATTTTTGTGTGTTGACTTTGTATCCAGCTACATTACTGAATTTGGTGATTAAATCTAGAAGTCTTTCAATGGAATTTTGGGGGTCTCCAATGTAGAGTATAATGCCACCTGCAAATAATGATAGTTTAACCTCTTCCTTCCCTGTCCTTACTGCTTTTATTTCTCTCTCTTATCTGATTGCTCTGGCTAATGTTTCTAGTACTATATTGAATAGGAGTGTTGATAATGGACATCCTTGTCCTGATTTTAGAATGAAAACTTTTAGTTTTTGACCATTTAATATGATGCTGGCTGTTGGTTTGTCATAGATAACTTTTATCCAATGAGGTAAAAAATGTCTATTCCAATTTTCCATAAGGTTCTTATCAGGAATGAGTGTTGGACTTTATCAAAAGTTTTTGTGCATCTACTGAAATGATCATGTAATTTTTATCTGTGATGGAGAAATAAGATACTTCCATGACAAAGAATAGCTGAAGAACTACATAGCCAACAAACCAACCCTGCAAAGAATGTGGAAAGATATTCTAGATAGACACAAGGATAACTATGACTCCAAGTAAACTAACAGGCCTTCCACTCACACTATTCAGCTCAGGAGGTTCTCCTGCCACTCGGGGTCACTGCGCAGGGCCCAAGTAGGACCTGAGTGACCTACCAAAGCTCTCTGGCTGTTTGGGGATGCTGGGTGGGATCCTACCAAGTCCCAAGAGAGGTACTGAGTTTGCACACCTAGGTGGAGCTCGCTTTGCAGGCCTTCTGCTCATGCCACTCAGTGCAGAAGGTTCCCCTGCCAAGACAGTTTTAAATCTGAGCTTGGTATAAAGCCCAAATAAAATATATTTGAATTCATGGCTCCTACTGTGACAGTACTTGGATATTGTTTCAATTCAGTTTGATAAAAAGTATTGAATATGTTTTGTATTAACATTTGGGGAAATATAAAGTTTAATGAATTCTGCTTCTAAGAGTACCATAATCTAAGTGAGGGATAGACATTTGCAGTTTATCACAAATTAGTCATGTGCTGTAGTTAGGGGACATAGAATATTCTAAAACATAGCTGAAAATGACACTCATCTGACCTGAATTATAAGAAAATCAGGAAACATTACACAATATTTGGCACAATAGAAGTGCAAATAGACCTAACTGATGAGTTATTTGCCCATAGACCTAACTGATGAGTTGAATTTTTGACACATGAAGATGTAGAAGAGTAGAATGTAGAGTTGTTAAGGTGCATGATATATGTAGTGGATGAGAATGAAATCTAGTGCTATTGAAGCCTGGATTCTGTGGAAGGAGGTGAGTTTAACTTCACTCTTCATTCCTTCTCAAGAAAGATTATCTAAGTTGGAGCACTGTGCTTCTTCTTGTTCTCCAAGATATTTTCTATGAAAAGCTTTATTAACTGTGTGTTTCATATCATTTATGTTTCTATATTTTTTTTGTTCACTAATTCATTCAGGCATCAATTGGCAATTGTCATAGGCCAGCCCTGGTGTTACGTGATAGGCTTAATCTATGGATACAGGGCTGAAGGAGGCAAGCATGGTGTCCTCTGGAGTCCATAATTTATTAGAAAAGGCAAAAATAAAGTAAATATGGTAGCAAAAACTAATTGAAATTTTGCCGTGTGCAGCTAAAAGTAATAGATGCTGTTAATTCATTGAGCCAGTATTTGCTGGTCACATAATAAGTATAATAAGAGCTAGAGATGTAGCAGTGAACAAAATAAACAAGAGGCTCTGCTTGATGGGAGCAGGAATCAGACAGATCAGACCTAACATAAGGGTGAGAAAGTATGAAATACAAACTTTTATATGATTTTGTGTATCTCCCCACTACTTAGTACCTGGTACATGGATTATATTTGTTCAAATGGATAACAAGAAGAATAATGATACTTATTACTAGAACTCTTACTACTTTTTGCAAACTTTTTGTGACTTAGTTTATTAATATACTTTAATTTCTTATAGTAACCTTGTACCATAGGTACAGTCATTTAAAAAACCTCATTTTCTAATGCCAAAATTAAGTTTTTGAGATGCAAAAGGTTTTCCTAAGATTTCAAAGCTATTAACTGGGAAAAAATAGAGTGTGAATCCAAATTTATGTTTCTCAAAATCTACATAAATCTTAACCCCTGGGAATATATTGCCACTTTTTCATTTTGTATAAAGTTCACATTTGCATATATGTGTGTTTGGAATTTGTGTGTGTGTGTGTGTGTGTGTGTGTGCATGTGAGTGTGTGTATAGAGGATACTGAACTTCAATGAACGGAGAAACAAATGGGGGAGTTGAGAAATCAAAGATGTGTGAGAATCTGTCAAAAGTATGAACTACCATCAATCACTCAACCTCTTTAAGTTGTAACTTTTACCTCTCACATTGAGATATAATGCTTGTTCTATTCATCATAGTGATATGAGTCTCAAGTGAGATAATATGTGTGCCATACTTTGAAAAGTTAAAGTGCTTTTTTAGATTGAGGGAATTATTGTTTATGTCCATACTTTGTTTTACGTCTTTTTAACATTCTTTTCTGAACAGTTATATGACACAGCCAGACTTGCATGAATCAATAGCTGACATAGACACAGTAGACAGTGATCAACTAAACTGAGATTACTTGAGCTGTTAGCATAGGATTTGGGGCTAGATATGAGTGGAAAGAGGAAATGTGAACCAATGCACATACTGAAGAGAAGTATAGTTAGCTTGTTTAGACATTTGAACTGCATATAAATACTGGGGTAAAGAAAATTCCACCAAAGGCATCAAGATGTACTGAGAATTTCAGAGAAGCATGAAAATGGTAAATCTTGATGGTGGGATTATTTGTGGGTGATTTCTAAAAGGAAGATTACAGCTCATGGTTAGTCAGTGCTAGATGAGAAGAATTGAAGAATCAAATTGGATCTAGGCCACAGTATATCAAGAAAACTCATAATTTGAGAACAATTAATACTCAGAGTCAGGAGGTGTTCCAGGGGCAAATGTAGATTAAGTAGTCTCAGATGTCAATTGTTATCTACTTTTCAAATTTACAATAATTCAGTCTGTTCAGATTCCAGTCACTTTATGCACAAATCAAACAAATGAGTCAAACAAGAGAGTGATGGAATTCAAGATGGTGGATTCACTGTTTTCCTTCTTTCAAGTCCTTATGGGCAACACTGAGTTTTGTACTTCCCTCAGTGATCCAGTACTGCTCTAAGGTGCCTGGATTTCTAACTGTTATCTTTGTTGTAATATCTCTCATTCAATGACTTAAGGGCATCAACAGACTCTACTAAATTCCAAATAAATTTATTTCAGATATATGTGCAGGAACTGGGAAAAAGCTATTAGGATCTCAAATTGATAATCTTGGACTAAAACTCTGATGCTAGATTATGACAGGCAATGATTTTGGCTGGTAGACCATAATGGTATTTTGAGCAACAGAAATTAGTGTTAATTCAGTTAGTGCCTAGGTCTAAAAAAAATCTAGATTTTTTTCTTTTATCTAACACTAGTTTCCATGATTTGGTAATTGCCTTGGTTCTATTTTGGGGAAGGAATGAAGGAATATACAAAGCTATTACATGTTGGTAGTACTACAGTCGTTTTCATGAAGGGGGCCTGAATTACTTGCAGTCAAGAGGTTGTGGTTATCATGGTGCCATGCGTCAGGTTTTTGGCTCCTTCATTCAGAGGTTTCTTTGTTATATAAATCAAGTGATATTTTAGTAGATCGCTTATCTATTTCATTCCAAAGAACATCATGATTGATTAGCTATTGCCAGAGGTGCTTTGTGTATTACTGGAGTCATAGCACATCCTTGTTTGTGACACTTGGCTTAGGTGACTTAGTTTCTGTCATTCTCTGATTAGATCATCCCTACTGAAACTGAAGTGCTCCCTAGTATCTGTACTGAAGTTTTCAAGGTGCTCCTTTCTTTAGTATGCTTCTTATATCTTTGATGAAAGACATGTCTTCAGCCCTCCTTAAGAAGAATCAATGGAAAGGAGGTACAAAGACCACAGCACATGACAAATCTATCCCAATATTTCCATATCTCTGAGGATGGTTCCCCCTTATATCCCAGGGAATATTTGGCATCTCAATTGTATATTGAATATATACATTCTAGTAAATATGCTCATATCAATAAATTAGGCCCCATTCAAAGTTATATTCTGGCTTCATTGGCCTAATCCTGTTAGCAGCCATTCCCACACATAATTCATATTTTAGCAAAATAGATTAGTTAAATTTGCAATGCTGTTGCAATGTAAATGATCTACTCTGCTAGACACTGAGCCACCTATCCCCTCAGAACATTAGATTTTGGTTACTGGATTAGATATAATAAACACATCTTATTAGTAAGCTGCCTTATAAGATGCCTCTGTCAAAGAATCTGCTTTAGATAAGTTATTATAGGACCTTAAAGCAAGGAAAAATGAGTGTCCACAGAAGAGACTCAGGGAAACTTGGACAAGATCCTGAATTCTATCTAAGTCTACCCAGATGTCCTCATTTCAAGGATCTGCATCCCCGTCTTCCAGGTAGTACCCTCACTGTTGCAAAGAAGACTTAAAATTTGTCAAGTCAGTTTCTGTTGTGATGCTTAAACCGCCATGTTAAATTTTGTGTTTGATTTTAAGCAATGTCTATCATATGGCTTGAAGAAATAAAAGATTCTCTTAGGACTACCTTAGAAGTTTTTACTTTGTTGAGCTGAGTTAAAAAATACTGAGCTTGTTTATTTCTTTTTATAAGCTTTCCAGGAGGCATAAATAAAAAAAAAATAAATTTCACCTCACAGGTTTGCAGTCATCACTGTTACCATAAAGATTTTCTAAGGCACTTGCTTTATGGATACGTCATTTTGCTCTACTACAGGTGATGATTTATTAAAACACGATGGCGAAGATGATCACGATCCGTTTTCAGTTGCCAGGGAGTTGAGTGCAACATTTAGAACTAATGGCATTACCAAATCAATCCTGGGTTTTAAAAATCTGTATCTTTCCCCTGAAATTATACGTGATGCCAACTGCTATATCAAACAGGTCAAGTTAGGGGAAGAAAAACACATTAGCAATTTCTACATCATTAATTTTTCACTGCAAATTAAATACATACGTATTGAACAATTAACAAATCAAAACAATTTCAGGAAGCGGTTACCATGCGTGAGGTTGAGGGAACACAAAGTTATCATAACCAAGGACTGCGGTGAGGGCCCTGAAGAACTGTATTTCAGACTTTGGTGCATCGGGTTGCTGCCAGTACTTCTGAGAAGGTGTAGAGGTGCTGATTCTCTGAGAGTTGAAGTTGACTGGAGGCCAGAGATAGCTGTTACTTCCGAGGTGAATTGCTAGTGCTCTAGTAACACAGATGGGAAAGAAAAAAAAACCCAGAAGACAAAAAAACCAACCAAACACAAAACCAAGAAAAAACTATTCATTCCTTCTCCATCCCAGTTTCCTCTAGCACCCTGACAGATGAGCCAGAAAAATGTGTTTCACTGAGTTCTAGCCCAATGTTAGAAAAGAGAAAATACAGTAGTCCCCTCTCACCCATGGTTTCTCTTCCCAAAGCTACTATCAGTGATAACTTCAAAATTCCAGAAGTGAACTATTCATAACTTTTAAATATCCTTTATTACGATATATTGTCATGAATTTTCTATTTTGTCATTATTGTTACATTCTACCTGTACCTAATATACAAATTAAACTTTATCATAGGTTTGAATGCATGGGAAAAATAGCATATACCATGTTTTCCCCAAAATAAGACCTAAATGGAAAATAATGTTTTCAAAACTAGAGATACGAATACCAGCACTGATCAGTTTATCCTTGCTTATCTGCCATCACTATTCTCTTGCTGGGTGGCTAGTCTGTAAGGCAGATATCTATCTATTATCTAGCTGTCACCTATCTATCTATCCATCTATCTATCTGTCATCTCTCCACCATCTGTCTTAGTTCATGAACTTAATTGTTGCATGATTTTGGAAAAAATGGCTATCTTTGCATTTATGTGGGAAATATGCAGTTTTGTTGCCTGGTGTAGAGTCTACAATATAAAACTAAATTTTGTCAAATGCTTTTGTTTATGAACCAAATTGTTTGCAAATAAAATGGATCATGGACCACCATATGTGTGTGTGTGTGTGTGTGTGTGTGTTTTGGTACTATGTGTGGTTTCAGGAATTCATTGAGGGTCTTGGAATTCATCTCCTTTGACTGGAAGTTTACTGTTGCCATAGAAGAGTGGATTTGGAGCTGCATACCAATAGGTACATAACCAATTTACAGGCATTCAATAAAAGTGATATAGAAACACTGAATTTTAAAAAACTGCCATCTAAAAGATGAGTTAGAGTTCAGTCAGAAGGAAAGAAAAATATTTCAGACAGGGTGAATAATATAAAAAGAGGGGAAAAGTGAGATTAGCAATTTTAAGTAACTAAATATGAAATTTATACCATTTTCTTCATATAACCCAGGAAAACTGGTTGTTTGCTCCTAGTTGGATTTAATATCAAAATGATGGTTCTTATATTCTGTAATATTTCTGATATTACTATAATAATAGAAATCTATATATTTAGAGACCTTTTATATTTCTGCTATTTACCATCTGAAGAAACTTCAAAACAATTTTCCTGTTTTTAGTTTTTTCTTTCCCTTCTATTCTTATTCTTTTTCTCTGTCTCTCTCTTTCTTTTTATGCCTTTTTCTCTCTGTATGTGTGTTGTAGTAAGAGTTTGCAAGGGAAACAGTTTAACACAGGGCACATAATTTATAGAATTATTTTATGATAGTCACCCAAAGAGTCAAATACAAAAGAGTGCAGGAAATCTGTCCACACACCAGAGACCCAGAGAATCCAGCTGAGGGTCTGAATCCCATGCAATACCTTGCACGAGTCCAGCTGAAGACCTAGAGCCCACAGTAGTATCTTCTATGAATCCAGATGAAAGCCTAGAGCCCATGATGATGTCTCATGTAAGCCTATATCAAGGTTTTGGCACTGAGAAGCCCCAAGGTTCAGCAGAGGAAGCCAGAAAGTCTTTGCAAATGAGATGAAGGATCTGTGCCAGCAGACTGTGGGATCTGCACAGGAGCCAGGAAATGACATTCAAGGTAAGGACCAGAGTTCCCCAAAAAGTGCCACAGCCATCCTCAGTGACACCAAGGGCCCAGGCTCCTCCAACTATGAGAACAGCAGAGTTCTGGCAGGAAAGCACTGTTTCTTACTCTCCACTTCTCCTTTTTATGTTGTCGGCAATAACCCTTAGGTTGGGACTTCCATACCCGATTCATGCTGATTCACCATGCTGCTTCAGTTCATCTGGGTGTTAAAAGCTGACAACCAGTTGTCAATACACCACAATCTATACACACACGGACATACATATATATGGTTTTTTGTCATATATTAAACGTAGTATGAGTGAACAATCATGGCTGTTTAAAGTTTAAAAATTATTATAGTAAGAAACATATTCCTTAAAATACTCCTCCTTGCTTTGAATACTTTCAACCCATAGTTACCACTTTTGGAAACTGTTCTGGAAGCCTTTTTTCAGGCATGTCTTTAGTTGCTCCGTTGTAGCTGCCTCAATTTCCCGAATTGATTCAAAACATCTACCTTTCAAAGTATACTTTATACTTTGGGGAAGAACTTGAAATCATGCAGTGCCAGACCCAGTGAATAAGATGGATTAGAATACACCATAGTGTCTATACTTGTCTGCCTTTCTGCTCGATAGCACCAGACCGCACCACTCACCATATTCTTGATTACTCCTCCTCAGACATTCACATAGGATGACTTTCAAATCGGAAAGTGGTAGGAGCCAAGGGATGGATAAATGTTTTGAAAGGAGAGGGGGTATTTTGAGGGGGATTAATGTCAATGTGTCCTTTGCTGTAATAAATTTTTAAACACTTAAAAGCTTATCATATTAATATTACAACTCACATAGTTGTTTCTTGATTTTTGAAATGAGAAACAAATTCAAAAACACCAACTTTGTATAGTTCTTTTTCTCTCTCCTCCTTTTTTGGTTTTAGAGGTTAATTTTTCATAGAAAATTTCCTACAAAATGTAACATGAGTTGTATTTTTAGAAATTTTAACTTTTTTTCTCACCTGTTGAGAAGAACTGTTTTGTAGTGCTACATGCCATAAGGTAGTTTTAGCCTATGTGAAAGCAATTTAGTGCTTTCAAAGGGCTTTGTCATGAACATTTTGATTTTTGGTATGATTCCTTTATTTTTTATTTTATTTTAGTTAAGTAGTTCTTTCATGCATACATAATGTTTACATTCCTTGTGGAAAGGTGAAACATGCACATAAAATGCCTTAATTCCATTTCCATACCTTTTCTCTTCCCTCCCTCCCCTCTCTATCCATCTCTGGATTGTTTTTCATTTTTGTATACATTTAATTCATTTTTAATGGAGTTGAAGACCAGGTGTAGTGTAAGCCCTTCAGAACAAAGGCTATCTTGCTTGTGTGCATGATTTGCTGCACTGTGGGTATAGGAAAAAGGGAAGAGTGTCCAAATCAGTTGTCTAATTTTAAGCTCCTTTTATCTGTGCCTAAAAAGACAATTGGAGTGGATACTTAGGACTCCAATATCCTATGGCTAGTAATGCTAGGACAACCATTTCAAAATTTTGCTCTCTTCCAAACTTATTGAAGCTTTAAATTCTTTAGAAATGGTTTGCTCTATGTACTGAATATTGATACATGGTACATTAGCCATAGAACGATGTGTCAGTTTATGGATTTATGGTTCTTTAAAAAATCATCTTTCATCACAAACTGCCAAAGATAAAGGATTCATGTGGTTAACTTCTGATGTCTGTCTATCTGTCTCTGTCCCTTAGGATAAAAATTTGGCATTTTCCATTTTCCATTTCCATTTTCTTTCATTTTCCTTGTGGTGCTCTTGTGTGTATTAACTTGATTAATTAGGGAAGGTTTTTTCCAACTGTACTGTTTTCTTACTTTACACAATATAAAACTAGTATCCAGCTACCTAATTTTCCTTCTCCATTGCTAAGAAACAAAAAAATTAGAAAAAAAAATAACCTGTGATGCCTTTTCCTGGGTGTTTACATTTATTGAAAGGGCTTATTTATAACAGAGAAAAATACATTTTAGGAAGATTGGGCGGAGGCCTTGGAGACCTCAATACTATCTTGCTAGAGAGTGTATTAGAGATCACAACTGCTCATTAGTGGTGAGCCCTGGGTAATTAAGAGATGAATAAGAAAGGATAGATGTGTTCAAATTCTATTGAAAATTCCTTTCTTTTCTTCTCATTTTTTGAGCTAAGTGAAGGAAAGGCAGTCCAAGAGATACTACAGAGATTGGGAGGCTCTGCTGAGGGCATGAGTGACTGCTGAATTATAGATGGAATGTTTGCTTATGTAGTGGGTTTATTAATCCCTTCATGTACTTGCTTGAAAACAGAGTGCAGAAAGTGTTAAGAGTAGGGAGAAGAGGGCTGAGTACTAGAGAAGTCAGACCTCTACTCGTTAGGCTTATGATCTTTCCATGAACAGATGAAGTGGGTGCTGTGAAAAGGAATCAGGTACAAGCAACGTTGCTAGAAGAAAGAAGTTGTCTAATTCATCAGGAAGGGATAAGGAGCCCCTTAGAGACCAAAATGAATAGGTTATTTACATCAAGGAATTGAATGTCTTCCTTCAGACTTCCTGAAGAACGTACATAGTCCTCACATGAGAAAGCAGCTCTTAAATGACTATGATAAGAGAACATCCAGTCAAGGAATACCAGTAGTGACAGCAATGAAGTTACAGACATGATTTCCCTTTCCTCTTATTATTTCTGAATTTCCAAACCATGGAGGAGAAGGTGAGAGTCATAAGAAGGGAGAGAAGGAGGTGGAGAGGTAAAAAAATCTGACACTGTTAGTCTTAGTTCTGGTTAGTCTAAGGGAGGAACAGAGCACTAAACTATGTTTAAGGATTGAGGATGTCGTGCATTAAGAAGTGGTGGTTAATTTAAACACCAGCTGAACTGAATCAGCATGGTGCTGAGTGAATAGCATCCACCTGAGGACTGCTGCCAGCATAACAAGAGGTGGAGCAGAAGCGTGGAGCATTGTGGGTTCTCCTAAGCATTGTTGTTAATTGGAGCTGTTGGTTCTTTTGGAGCTGTTAGTTCTCCTGGAGGAGCTTGTCATGCTGACTTCCCTGATATGAACTTAGCTGTTATCATTGGAGGAGCTCTGGACTTTGTCACTGAGAGTGCTGTGGTTGACTTTGGGGGAGCATTGGTCCTTACTTTGAGCTTTGCTTCTTGGCTCTGGTGGGGAAGATGTGTGCTGTTCAGTCTCTAGGAGAAGCTTGTCATGCTGGTTTCCTCATATGAACTTGGCTGTTCCCATCCTTGGAGGAGCTTGGGACCTCATTGTCTCTGAGGGTAGCTCTGGTACTTTTCAGGGTATCTCTGGTCCTTATTCTGAGTGTCACTTCTTGGCTCCAGTGCAGAACCTTCAGCCTACTGGCACAGAACCTTCACCTTGATGGCACCGACTTTCTAGCTTCCACTGCTGACCTTTGGGCTTTCTCAGAGCAGATTCTTGACATAGACCTGCATGAGTCATTGTCATGGACTCTAGGCCTCTAGTTGGACTCATGGAAGGCACTGGCATGGGCTATAGGTTTTCAGCTGAAAACATGTAGGTTTTTTTTTTTTTTTTTTAATACCATGGGTTCCAGGCCCTTGGCTGGATTTTCTATGTCTTTAGTTGTGGACAGATCTCCCATACTCTGTGTATTTGATTCCTTTGTGACCATAATATAATAATACTGTTTATCTGTTCAATATGTAATCATTTTCCTTGCAACCCCCTAACTACAACAGAGGCTTAGACTGTATTCAATTTTACTGGTCTAGGTTATGTTATACCTGAAATTTCCTATAAAGCTATAAATTATACCTGAAATGTACTGAAGAGGAAGGCAGTGGATCCTGTACAATCCATTTAAGAGAAAAGATTAAGAGAAACAAAGAAGCTCCCTTAGTCATGCTGGCTTCTTCATATGAACTTGGATCAGACCACTCAACATCCTATGAAAAACTGCACCACATTATTCATGACTATTTCTCTGTTTTCATCTGCTCTCATGATCTTCTGAATTCAGATCACTTCAGTTTCGCTGACACCGCTTTAGAATTTATGATCCCTCTGCCTGGAGTCTCCTGTCCTGGATCTTCAAAAGACTGACTTCCATATTCCCCGGGATTCAGCTCAAATATCGCCTTGGTTACTTTTGTCTTGTGGCTGGGACAAAATACCCAACACTCAAAATTAAGTAAGGGAAGGTATATTTAGCTCACAGTTTGTGGCGGTTTCAGTCCATAATCATCTGACTCCAAGATGGGGTGGCATGGCACCATGGCAACACTTCAGGGTAGCAGAAGACAGCGAAGCAACAAGAGCAGAAAGGGAGATAACAAACCTCTTCTTACCCCTAACACTGTATCTACACAGTCTACCCCCCATTCCAGCGTGGGTGTAGCATTTGCAAAACCTCTTGCCTTCCCCTTGCACAGGATGAGGCTATTTACAAAGTAGGAGCCCTGGTTCCCTGCTGAGTCCATTAGTTAAACTCCTGAACTTCTCAAGTTGACACAATGTATCAATCATAACAAATACCTTCCTTCAGAGAGGCATTTGTTGACTGTGTAATGCTACCCCCTCTCTTAAGCAGTTACTTTGTCCCACTTTCATCTATTTCCCCTCTCCCATTTATAACCATCTCTATTTAAATTAATTATTTGTTTACTTGTTCATCAGCACTGAATCAGTCTCTTTTATCTATGTCTCAGTATCCTTCAGTAAACATGTATTAAGGAATGAGTGAAATAAACTTAGTTCAAGAGAACCTCAAGGTAGCTAGTAAACTGAAAAAAATAATTTTTTTTAAAGATTTTATTTAAAAAGAAAAAAAAGCATGTAAAGGGTAAAGATAATACAAAATTCCAAAAAAAAGATAAACAATAAGAAATCACTAGTTAATAAATTACATATTACTCTCTTAGAAATAGTTGTTCAAGTTACAAAATTAAAGCATACAAAGTAGATAGTCAAACAGTGAGAGTGTAAACAGCTACGCATGCATGAGACTCTACATGTATTTCTATCCTTTCTATATTAGAGAGAAAAACAAAACTTAGCAAGACAAAACAAAATAAATTCCTGTAATAACATGAAACCAAAAAGTTATATTAAACCACAGTACAAGGTGATCTACAATGATTACTGTGTTGTTTCTTATTATCTTCAATAGAATGTCTATATCATCAGGCATAATTGAATATAGCAGTATAGTTGAGTATAACAGTAAATAACTATATTAGTAAAATAAAACATTGTAGACAGTATAAAACTTCAAAGGCAGGTAATAATCAAACCAGAGTGGATATTCTAGTGGATCTTGTCATCTTAAGTGCAGTTATCTATACTCTCAGACTTGGTACTATCAATCATAACAGCTTTGAATAAAATCTATCAATACAAAACAGTGATCTAACAAACCAGATTTGATTACAATCAGTCATGGTAAAACTATGTAGGTTTAACAGAGCTTTAGATTAAGTTAATACGAAATTAAGGATGATTACCATAGTATATCCTGTTATTTTCAGGATTACTGTCTGTGCCCTCAAATCTAGTACAGGTAGAATGACTGGAACAGAATATAATGCATCTAAGCAAAGTAGTGTGAGGAATGTGTGTTTTAAAACCTGGTGTACTATTAACAATATAGCATGTCAAGGCCATCTATGTTAGAGTTTCTAGTTATCCTTCTCTGCCTCATTTCTTCTATGCTACTTTTCTGCCTTTGTTTAGTTTTCTCTTTCATTCTACTGCCTGCCCCACTCATTGAGGCCTTTCTTCCACTGTTCCTAAAATCCTGGTATTTTTTTTACTCTCTCTCTAGAATGTCCTTCAGCATTCTCTGCAGGGTTGGATTGGTGGTCACAAACTCACCCAGTTCTTCTTTGTCGTGGAAGCATCTTGTTTCTCCATTAATTTCTAGTGACAGTTTTGCAGGGTACATCAATCTGGGCTGGAGGCCACCTTCCTTCAGGACTTGGAAGACTTCACTCCAAGCTCTTCTTGATCTGATGGTCTGTGTTGATAAGTCAGCTGTGACTCTGATGGGATTACCTTTATAGGTAATCTGTTTCTTTTCTCTGATGGCTTTTAATATTCTGTTTTTATATTGAATTTCTGGTGTCTTGATTATTATATGTCTGGGTGTAGCTCTGTTTTGGTTATAGGTGGCTGGAGTTCTGTATGCCTCACACAACCAAATGTCATTTTCTTTTCCCATGCTTGGGAAGTTTTCCTTAATTATTTCAGTGAATAGCCTTTGTAATTCGCCTGTATGTATTCCTGCTTCTTCTTTCACATTTCTTATTCTCAAATTGTAGATTCTCTTGTCATCTTCTAGCCTTTGTACTGTTACTGCCTGTTTCCTTGTTATTTTTAAGATATCTTTCCTTTCATGATCATGCATTGCAAACTTGTCCTCAAGTTTTGATAATCTATCCTTAGTTTCTTTTAAGGCATTTTGCCAGCTTTCAATGGAGTTTTTAATTTCCTGGTAGTTTCTTTGAATCTGCTTCATGTATTCTATATTTTCTTTATATTCTTTTTCAAATGTTTCTCTGCTTTTTTTGTGTTCCTCCCTTCCTCCATCTGTATCATCCTGAAAGATGCTTCCTGAGAGCATTTCTTTTATTACTCTACTCAAATCTTGCTTTACCTGATTTAATATTTCAGTTTTGAACTCGTCTACAAGGTCCCGAAGATATCTCTTAATGTCCATTGAAGCCATGAGTGATGTGTGTGTTTGCCACCCTCAGTCTCCCTTGGTTTTCCTTCTCCTGGATCATGGCTTTCAGGGTTCTGAGCTGGGGGCCTCCTCCTGCCTCTCTCTCCTATCATGGCCCTGGCTTCCTCCACACAGGTTACAGTGCAGGTCCCAGCCCCCTTCCCTGTTGGCCATGTTTCCTCCAAAGCACGCTGGCAAGGGAACTCCACCCTCTCCTGCCTGCTCTTGTCACTGATGTAAGCAGTGACTGCATATGCCTTCCCCTCCCCACTGGGCCAGCCAAACTTCAGGTGCTTTCACCCTTAGTGCTTGCTAGGTGCAGGGAGTCAATTTGGGATGTCTCATTGGGTCCTGGCCAGGGACCCGGCCCAGTCCAAGCAAATTGCATGAATCTGTTCTGGGGTGGGAGCAACCAACCGAAGTCACTGTCACTCCCAGTTCAGGCTCCTCCTGCCCGATTCCAACATGTCGCCCACCTGGTCACACCCTTCCCGTGTGTGGGGGGTCTTACTCCCAGTACTGACCTTGGATCAATGAAGGTCCCTCCACTGGCTCCACTCTCCGCTCTCCCTTGGGCTCACCAACCCCCAACTTCACTGCTGCCACACTTCTTGTGAGTGGTGGCTGGTAGGAATTTGGGCAGCTCTGCCTGATGGCATGGATTCAAGCTGGTGCAAACTTGGCGAGTCACTGCAAAAACACTGTGTCCCATAGTTTTTAGCTGTTTCAGTTGTAGTCCCGAAGTATTTGACAAGCTTTTTTACATTTTAATTTCTTCTTGTTTCAAGAGGATCCATCTCCCACTGCCTGGATCTCTCCAGGATGTTTTATTCTGGCATATGAATTGTTTCTCCTGGGAGACTTTGTATTCTGATGCTCACTGATCAGCCATCTTGTCTTCTCCAAAAAATAATTTCTGTTTTATTTTCTTCCAAATGTAAACTTGTGACTAATGACAGAATTAATTAGGGCTTTAACTTAAGGCTTTCCAGTGTAGGGAAACATCTTTCAATTACCTGTTTTCCAGAGGACAGAATTATTTCCTCTAGAAAGCACATTAACATAATTTCTATTTACTACATATTGAGTACTTCAAAATTTACTAGTTTATTTTTAAAAACCTGTTAAGGTCATTATTGCCATTTTATAGATTCAGAATCTAAGGGTGGTGTCTTATTTTTCTAATAACTGGGACAAAATACCTGATATCCACAGTTCAAAGGAGGAGAGGTTTATTTTATCTGACAGTTTGTGTAAGTTTCAGTCCTTAGTCAGCTGGTTCCAAGGTAGAGTGGCATGATAGAGGAGAAAAAGTCCATTGCATGGCTGGTAGGAAGAAGTGAGACTTCCTTTTTGTTCTATCAGGGCAGCAAGCCTAATCACTGGTGTTGCTCACACCCAGGGTGGGTCTTCTTTCTTTGGTAAATCCATAATTCATGAAGAACTATGCTAAGCCAATTATTGCACTAATCCAGTATCACATATCCTTGATCTACTCAATTAAAAAAATGCCACCTAGAAGCACATGAAGCTCAGGGTGGGGGGTGGCATTTAAACATAAGTTTTAACAGGGTATGTGACTAGTAATTTGTTGTGTCAGTATTCTATATTTTTTTGACTTAAAATTTTATGATCTCCTTGTGTTCTCCTGTTGCTTTCCATCCTAAAAGCCTTAGGTCACTAGCAATGTCATAATAGGTGAACTGAGATGCCCTCACCCTAACTTACTGTTTATAACTTTGGCTGTAACAAAGTTTTGGGTTTGTTTTGTCTTTTTTTTTTAATGCTTTGCATGTGTTATTTGGATTGAACATTAATGTCCTAAGGAATACAAACTACAATCTTTCATTGGCTGTCTGAGACAAGGATTATGTGTGTAAGTGATTTACTGGGAAGCATTCCCAAGAAAAACTGATAAGTGCAGGGGGGAAACAGGACAGAGAAGGGAAGAATCCAAGCAAAAAGATAAACAGTCTCATGTAAAGTCTCTGGGAGGGTGTTATGGTTTGTGTCTGGATGTCCCTTCAAAACTTTATGCAGTCATGGGGGAAGGCTTTTTAGAGGTCACTGAAGCTAGAGCTTGTGACCAATTCATAGTGCAATGCTGGGATTAAGGGTGTGAGTGCTACACCCATCTTAGAGGTAGCCAGAATATAATATAAAGGAGGGAAAGAAGTTTGCTCCTCCTCTTTTTGCTTTTGCTGTCTTCTAATGCCATGAACGTTGCCCTCTGCCATGTGCCACACTGCCTTGGAGCCAGCTGTTTATGGACTAAAATCTCTGAAAATTGTGAGCTACATAAACCTTTCCTCCTTTAACTTTGAATATGAGATATTTTATCTCAGCAAGAGAAAAGTAACTAAAACAGAGGACATAGCTGATTCTTTCAGGGAACTTGTTGAGTGGAGGGCTTTTCAGAGTTGTCTTAATCTGAGGCGAGGAACTGGGCTTCCATCCAACCCTGCTGGTCACATGCTAGGGGAAGTGGATATAAACATATAATATTTATGTTTATGGCTCCTTGCTTCTGCAGTTCAATCTTTTCCAAGACTCATGGATACCAGTCAAAGATGGTCCCATGTACAATGGATGATTAAAAGATATAGTGAATGTTTTAAAAAGGTCTTGTTTAGGTATAAGGCACATTGCCAAGAATCATGGGATAAGACAAGTGTGTTCAAAGGAAGAAGTCTTTTGAAAGGAATTAATGGCCATGTATCTTTTACTGTAGTAAATTTTTAAAACAGACATTTGCTGTATTTTTGATCCCCTCTTATAGAATAAATATTTATGGTACTTTCTGTCAAATAAAAAGATGTCATGTCCTCATCTACCTTATTCAAGGGATCTGGTCCTGCACAACTTTGGGTTTTCCCCACAGTCAAAATGGCTATGGAAGGTAAACATTTTCAATTGATTCAGAACCTTGAGGCAGCTATACAATTCTTAGGCAATTCTTTGGCCTAAGAATAACATGAACTAAGACATTCAAAAAAGAAGACTTCCATACCTGCTGCAGAAATTGACGAGAATGATGGGATAAATGTGCTTGAAGCAGGATAGAGTATTTTAAGGGGGATTAGCAGCAATATATCTTTTAGTAAAACACATTTTAAAAATTTACACATTCAGAATAAAAAAGATGTATTTTTATACAATGGAATACTACTCAACTATAAAGAAAGACCACATTGGGTCTTTTGTAGGTCAAGGAGACCATACTCATAAATGAAATATATCAAACTCAATGTGTAAATACCATATTGTCTCCATAGTGTAAAAAACTGAAAGAGTAAATAAGATACAAAATCTTCAATACATATTGTGATAGGGTAAGAAACTGCTCAAAGAGGAAAAGATAACTCAGGGGAAAGGAGAGAGAAGGAAGAGAAAAGAAATAAGGTATAAATTTGTATACATACATTTTAGATTACTAAAATGTATTTCTAATTCTATTATTTCTTGGAATAAAAGTTAACATAGGATTAGATCAATTTTGCATGACTGTATCTGGTAATTCGAGTAAGGCTTTTGAAAATAACTATGCTGAACAACAAAATTTTTTGTGTTCCTACCACCTTGTTTTGAAAGCCTATGTTGTTATTGTTTTGGGCTCTTAGTTATAGTTATTTATTTGTTGTTTTGTTTTTTCACTCTAATACAGAGAGGATAGATATACAAGTATAGGGTTATACATGCCTAGAACTTCACATAAAGAGTTTACAAGAATTGATTTTATTATGTGTGATAGTATGAACTACACTGAAGAAAATGAAACACCCTGATAACTATTGATGATTTCTTATTTTGATTCAAAATCCAATAATGCTTTTATTCTTCATTTTGATTGATTTTAGTTTGTTTTCAATTATTTGATTTCCATATGTATGAAGATATGGACAGTTGTTTTGCAGAAAACAAGAGACATTATGATAGCCATTGTTGATTTTTCTATTGTCTGGTTTTGAAGGCCTGTAATTCTTTCATTTTTTTGTTTTGATCCGTTTTATACTATTTTGTTTTGTTTGAATTCATTGTGTGTGAAGATATGGACAATTATTTTGAAGAAAAGAGACATTGTGGTAACCACTGTTTATTTCCTGTTGCCTTGTTTTAAAATCCTGTGTTGCTTGAATTGTTTTTTTCTGATATTCTTTGCTCTGTTTTGTCTTGTTTTATTCTCTTTAAATTTTTTTTACATATTCACCATATATTTTGATCATATCTTCTGTAGGACTTTGGAGATAAAAATACCAAAGCCCAAGGATGGGTGTGTAGATTCTGGATTCAAATATTGAGTGCTACTCACCATAAAGATTATGACTGTCTTATTACAAGGAAAATTAAATAAACTCCACTTTTAAAAGGAAAAATTGAGCTACAAACACACACACACACACACACACACACACACACACATAAATATAGACAAGACAGATAGCTCTACTAATAATCTCTGTTCATCAAAAAGAACAGTTTGGGGCCTGGCAAGCTGCAGCTGCCCTAGGGCGAGAAACCATCAGCATCTCCTGAGATCCACGCCATGTTGGAACTTAGGGCACTCAAAGACCAAGCAGCCAGCTGGCCGCCCTGGTAAGTGGCTGTGGCCTGGCAAGCTGTGGCCACCCAGGGCAAGAACCATCAGGATCTCTTGAGATCCATGCCATGTTGGAACCTAGGATGCTCAGAAACCAAGCAGCCAGATTGCTGCCCTGGTAAGTGGTTGTGGCCCAGGAAACCTCAGCCACCCCAGGGCAAGAATCATCAGCATTTCCTGAGATCTGTGTCATGTTGGAACTTAGGGCACTCAGAAACCAAGCAGCCAGCTGGCTGACCTGGTAAGTGTCTGTGACCTGGCAAGCCATGGATGCCCCAGGGTGAGAACCATCAGCATCTCCTGAGATACACACCATGTTGGAACTTAGGGCACTGAGAGCCCAAGTAACCAGATTGCCACCCTGGCAAGGGGCTGTGGCCCAGCAAGTCGTGGCTACCCCAGGGCAAGAACCATCAGCGTCTCCTGATATCTGTGCTATGTTGGAACTTAGGGCACTGGGAACCCAAGCAGCCAGCAGGCCACCCTGGTAAGTGGCTGTGGCCTGGCAAGCCATGGCCACCCCAGAGAGAGAACCATTAGCGTCTCCTGAGATCCATGCCATGTTGGAACTTAGGACACTGGGAACCCAAGCAACCAGCTGGCCGTCCTGGTAAGTGGCTGTGGCCTGGCAAGTTGTGGCCACCCCAGGGCGAGAACCATCAGCATCTCCTGAGATCCGTGTCATGTTGGAACTTAGGGGGCTGACAAACCTACTGACCAGCTTGCCTCCCTGGTAGGCGGCTGAGAGCTTACTGGAGTTCAGGCTGAGATTCAAACATCCATATCTCCTCCCCCATTAGCAAGTGGGAGCCAGAGATCTGAGCATCTGTTGCAAGGTTGACTTTACGCAATATAGCAAGTAGAGGGGATTTCCTTCTACTATCTCTTTGAAGGCAAATATTTTTATCACTGGCTTTGTTCTGATTAATGGTGTTGTTCTATTCAATATTCTGTTTTGATAAGTTCTATAATGTTCTGTATTTCTTTGATTTTGCTATACCTGATTGAAAGAACTATTGTGAAGAAAACAAGATATACTATGGTATCTATTATTGTTATCTCAGTAACCTGCTGTGAAGTTATGTACCAATTTCACTACACTGTCTCAACTGGCTTTGTTCCATCTTATTCTGTGGTATTTTACTACTTTAAAAAACATTTGAAAACTATTTAATTTAATTTTAAGCTTTAATAACATAAATCATCAAAATCACACAAATTTCAATAATATATAAGGGTTATTTTTCTAGTTTTGAAAAATATGTCACAACAAATGTAGCCTTATATGTTTCATTTGTATTATATATTTTATCTACTCTTTAAAAAAAATGAACAGTTTGTGTTTTCATTGTCTGAGTTTGAGCAATTTTTTCATGCCTAAATCTCGCCATCTGAATGACTACTTTCAAGGTAATACTATGTCATATATAAACTAATATTAATTTCCTATTTATTTTTTAAAATTTTGTATTGTTTTTGTCTTTTTTTTTTTTTTTGTACCGGGGATCGAACTCACGACTTTGAGCTTGCCAGGCAGGCGCTTAAACCACTGAGCTAAATCCCCAGCCCCATGTTTTTGTCCTTTTTTGTTTGTTTTTAAAATAAAAAATAAAAACTGAAAGTTTGATTTTTGGTCATGACTTCTTAGCTAGATATTTTGCAGTGAAGATGCAAGGTGACATGGGGGTTGCCAAGTCGAATTTCTGTGGAAATAGCCTGTGGCTGTAGTTGTGGCGCAAGACCTTAAAGAGCAGAGGTCTGGAAATGCAATGTCAGTGATTTACACTCACGGCTGCACTCTGACTCTGTCTTTACTGTCTTCTCTGTCCTAATGTTCAGCACATTTACTGCTTCAAGGCCAAGTGCTCTTAGAGGCAATCTACAGGATGCTTCTCTTTCTGTGTGCTTTTTTTCCAAGAGACTTTGTAGTCCTGTTGTCACTCCCAGTTAGACTTCCCTTCTGTTCTGCAGGTTTCTGATCCTCCCTGGAAATTCCTTCCTTTGGCATGTGGGCAAAGTCTTCAGCTCTCTTATTCTTTAGCTCTCCCCTGTCTGAAATTTGTGTGTTTAAACCACAACTGTGTTCTCATTTCTAGTGAAAGAGCTTAAAATGGCATCACAAGTAGTCCAACAACTAACATTACTTTACATTCTTTTCCAAATCGAGTATTTTCATTTTTTCCTTTTGAGTTTAAATTGTTCTCAATGAAATTAAGCTTAATTTGCTTCTCATTTTTAATGCAGCTCAAATTAATTTGATGCACAGTAGGACATTCTAAAATAAATTTAAGTACAGGGAGATAAGGTTCATGGTTATATGCCAGAGTTTAGTCTAATTTATAGTTATTTTTCAGAAGTTATTTCTTATCTCAAAAGGGGGTAAGTATAACATTTGAAACATTTCCATATATATTTTGCAAATTATCAAGTCAGCAATAAATTCTGAATTTTTTGTAATGGTTACTTTTATGACAAACTTGCTGAGCCAGGGTATCCAGATATTTGATAAAACATTATTCTGCATATTTATGTGAAAATTTTTTGAATAAACTAATATTTAAACTGTTGGACTTTGAGTAAATCAGGCTATCCTCCTGTTATGAAAGTCAACATCAACCAACCAATTTATGGTTCTCAAGAAGGTTTATGGTTTGCACAAGAAGGAATTTTGCCAACTGTTTTATGGGTTTCCAATTGTGTGATTGGATCTTTGGGGACATTCAGACCATACCAATAATAGATGGTGCTGGTGTACCCATTGATTTTGATTTTGGTACTGGGAATTGAACTTGGGATGTCATGTTTGCCAGGTAGGTGCTGTGTCATTGAGCTATATCCCCAGCCCTACTTGCTTAGCCATTGATTTTGGACTTGCCAACAAAGAGAGAGAGAGAGAGAGAGAGAGAGAGAGAGAGAGAGAGAGAGAGAGAGAGAGAGAGAGACTATATATATATATATATATATATCAAATTGATTTTGTTCTGTGCTGATTTCTACTACATCTAAGCACTTTAAGTTTACCATGGTCTCATTTTATCTATAGGGCACATTTTCTGACCCCCAATGGATGTCTGAAATCATGCATAATATCAAGCCCCACACTCCAGTGTTACCACATAGTGGCAGAGTTAGTCTATTCTTCCTTTTACACCATATTTTGCACCATTGCTCTTGCACTCTTATACTTAGGGTCCATTGATAATTAAAATGTTTATTTGACCATAAAGCACTGTGATACTGTGACAGTTGGTCTGACAACCAAGGCAACTAAATTAGTAGTGGGTAAGTAGCGTATAGAATGTAGATATACTGGATAAAGGGGTGACTCACATCTGAGGTGAAGTGGAGAAGGATGTCATGAAATTTTGTCGTGCTACCCAGAGCAGCACATGATTTAAAACATAAGTGATTTATTTTTGGAATTTTTTATTTAATATATTTTTGGACTGTGGTTTAGCTTCAGGTAAGTAAAACCATGGAAAGGAACCTTCAGTGGAGATTTACTTGTATTGTCAAAACTTATCTTTAAAAGTGGAAAAGTCATTTGAGTGTAACAGCTTGGTTATCAATAACATTATTTCAGAAATTACAAATATTGAGTGTGACTTATTTTTGATGATTGGTATGTCCCCAAAGATCCAATCACACAGTGGAGCAGTGGAACAGTGTTGGGAGGTGTGGCTCTTTTGGAGGGGCTTAGGTCATGAAGTCTCCATTCTGGTGAATGAATCATTATAGAAGAAGGGCTTGACTAGGGGGTTTTGGTGCTTGCTGCCCTTCCGCTCTCTGTCAGGTAAAGATGTTGATTGTCTTCTCTCTAGAGAGTGCAGTGTTCATGGTGCCATCTTGGAAGAGGAGAGCAGACTTCTACAGATAACAGCAACTTGATCTTGAATTTCTAGCTTGAAAAACTACTGGGACTAATTTCTGTTCTTTATAAATTACCCAGCCTGTGAAATTTTTGTTACAGAAGTATAAATGGACCAAGATTATGATCTGAAAGCAAACATACACACTTTAAAGGAAAGTACTAACCAAAACCTCTCATCGCCCTCCTTACTCATCATTGTTGACTGAGCTTCATGTTTTGTTATTTTCCAACTCTTTCAGTAGTTAATAGGCTATGGACCATTTGTTTTATTTCTCAAAAGGGATTTAAGATGATATTTTTTTCAAACTTAACTAAAGTATTGGTTTTATAAAAAGCCTATGAAATAAAAATACCCAGTATTGAATGATGGTTTTTATTAGAGTGAGATCCATACATGGACAAAACAAAAATAAACTTCTATTTTGCTCACTGATATTTTCTAGCACCTAAATTTGTGCCTATATTATCCACATCTATCATTCATTAGGGAAAGAATGTACAAGTGCTTATTTTTAAAGAATTATAAAAATCCTAGCAAATTTCAACATTAAATCCATAAAAATCCAATAAACTAAAATATTAAAAATATTAATTTTATTTACTAATATTAATTTATGTCTTGCATAGTACTATTCTACTAAAATTAAATTTCTACTTTCAGCTCAAATATGAGACTATTGCTATGATTCAAAATGTTTCATTTTAGCATTTCTATTAAAATCAGATGATGATCCAATTCTTCACCAGTTTTTTCCTCTTGGATTACTACAGCAAAATATCCATTCACATGCTATATCTTGGCCTTTGGATATGCCCAGTGACATGTCAGTAAATATTGAATTACCAGCTTGATGAAACACAAACTTTGTTATTTTAAAGCATAGTGATATAAAGGATACATAGCACACATATTACTTATTGTAAATTTCATATACCTAAACTGGTTCTCATAGAATATTTTTGCTTATTTTGGAAGTTCTGATATCTTGTATAAAGTCAACTGTGGTTACAAGTGATGTGTTCTTCTGCTGTGAATGTGGAGTGATATTTCTATTTGTATTATTGCAACATGAAAGTGAAGTAATGATCTTTGTTGGAGCTTCAGGTTTTTATTGCTGAGCCTGTTACTAGTTTTTGAATACCTGAAAATCTTTTTTTAGTTTTAAAATATAATTTTCTGTTTACTTTTTATTGACAGAAAACCCCCAGTTTCTTCCTGCTATAAAGTATGTTTGGATGTTTCTCTTTTCTTTTCTTTTTTTTTTGTACTGGGGATCAAACTCACAACCTTGGGCTTTCCAGGCAGGTACTAAGATAACAATATGTAACATATTAACTAGTGTTGATTTCTTATTTTTTTGAAATTATGTATTTCTATCTTTTTTCTGTTTTTCTTTTTTAAAATGAAAAAACTAAAAAATATGGTTTGATGAAAATTCTTTACAAACTTCTGTTAGCAAGTATTTTCAAGAATGGAATTTCTAGGTAGTAGGTATTGTTTCTATGATCTACTTTCTCCATGGAAATAGCATTCCCAATCATTTATCACCTACAGATTCCTGGGTTGCCTGGGTGCAGTTGGAAGCTATAGGAAAAGGAGTTTGTCTTCTGGAGACTCCAGTGGGCTGATACTCAGGAAAGATTCTTCATGTCTCTGGTGGAGCCTTTTATCAGCTTGACTGGATCTTCTTGGGGCTAGTCAGCCATCTCATCTCTCACATCCTGTGTTCTTTCTTCATGACTATCAAGAGCCTGCTGGTAGCATGGCAGTCTCAGTGTAGTCATGCTTCTCACTTGACAGGTAGCTTCCTCCAGGTTGAGTGGTTCAAGGAGTCAGAATCAAGGCAGACTTCATTTGTCCTGGCCTTGGAAGTCCCTCAGCACTTCTGGCTGTATTGTACTGGCTAAGTCGGGAGATATGGAAGGAGACTGCAGAAGGATATGAACAAAGGGAGATGTGGTTTATTAGAAGTCATGTTTGAAAATTATAAGAATGTAGTTTTTCATAGTTTAGTATGTTGAGCCTGAAGCCTTAACAACTATATATTTCTCCAAATTGATCCATGAAAAGTGGTTCTAGAATAGTGCCAGTTAGAAACAGGGAGGTTGAGCAAACCACACCGTTTCCTCCATTTAACTATAAACATAAACCCTAATACTTGCTGCATCTGGAGCGAGAGCACCATGGTTCTATTGTCCGAGCAGCACACCAGGATCGTAACTCAGCCCCGATAATACATGGGACAAAGTTTAATGAAAAAAGACACTTTATTTGTAAAGAGTAAAAGGAAGGAGAAAAGAAAAGGTAAGAGAGCTACCTTGATTAGAAAGAATTAGGGTAGATGGTTCTGGAAAGGTGGGGGACCCACTGGCCTTTTGTTTTTAGGTTTTTATGAGCAGTGGTGGTAAGGGACACTTTCTTTTCTAACCAGAACTTGCCATAGCTGAATTGGCTTTTGGGCACCTCTATCTAATGTCATTTCTTCTGGTGGTCTATGTGCAGCTTCTTTTTGTCTGTTTGTTTACTTATCCTTTTTTTTTTTTTTTTCTGGTATTGGAGATCAAACTCACGACCTCACACTTGCCAGGCAGGTGCTTATGCTGTTGAGCTAAATCCCCAGCCCTGTTTAATTATCCTTGATGTACCTTCTAAGGCCTTGTCTTTGTGGTGGGCAGCTAGTTGGCAAGGAGGTATCTTAAATTTGGCTAGTTTAGAGTTAGGGGGCATGTGGATATCTATTCTCTATACTGACTACAGTCAATACTATAGTGACTGTAGTGAATGTACATGCGTATGTTACATATATATTAAGTGTGTCTATTAGTTCATGGATGTGAGTACATGCTGTGTTACAGTTAGTCAGTTCCCCTTTTGTTCCCCTTACATTTTACGAGCAGTGAGAGTGGTGATGGAGACCACTATGAAGCAGCTAGCTCTGAGCAAGATTCAAAATTAGCAATTGACTTTGTATATTTACTTGTGAGTCTGTCTAAGGCCTAGGCCCCTTGTCTGGAGACAGGTAGCCGACTCATAGTAAGTAAAACTTTATGGGTCCCTGGGCCCAGCTGAGGCCTGCAGTGGCCTGTGATGCCATGATGCCTCAAAGGACAGGATAAGGTCACAGCCGAGGGCACCTGATTCCCACCCTAATTAGCTAAATAAAGACTGTATCTACAGGTATCTCACTCCTGCTGTAAAGGCTAACTGGATATAAGATAGTTTTCCTAAATTAACATACCTGTTACTTGGAAAAATCCTTGTACCACTTCCCAAGTCCTGCTCAGTTTTCCACATTTTCCACTCTAATTTCTTCCTTGTTTGAAAACCAAGTAAATATGGGCCACCCAGAGAAATTCTTTTTTCTCAGCCTCCACTGCATCCTGAGTTCTGCTAGAGTGTTTTGATCCTCTTGGAGTCCTGAAAATCATACCACTTGTCTCTTACATTTAAGCCTTCACCATCCACTCATTTGGGAGGTTTTAGGCCTGACCAGTCTGCAGTATGGTGGCTTATCATTTGTGTTTCTAGGTTTTACTCTGTGTCCTGCCTTAATGGTTTTTCTGGTTTCTTGGTGCAAGTCCCAGAGCTATTTAGTGCCGTTGTAAAAATCCTTTTTTCTTTTCTTTTTGTACCTCTGTCTTTCACTTGCTTTTTGAGGGACTCTCTAATAAAGTTTGTTTTTAGTTCGTATTAGTCAGGATTAGCTAGAAGACCTAAGTAGGCTCCTATTTTGCTTTTTGTCTACCAACCCCTATCCCTACATTCCTCTCTCTAAAATGTCCATCCAACTTCTGTTTGGGAAAACAAGCTATGACTGACCCAGCTTCTTTAAGCTGAATGAGGACATGGACGGAATTCTTCAGTAGGAAGTGTTTGATGGCTCTTGGTGGAAATCTGGCATGTTACTGTAGACCTTGTCTGGATGATCACTTGGAGTTGGGGAATAAACCATATAGGACTGAAGCATGAGTAATAAAATAGAAAGGCAGATCAGGAAAGGAGTCATGTCAGACACTTTTTAAGGGATTGGACTAGCAGTTGTAACCAGTTTGCTCTTAGATCTGGTACATAGGAGTAGCTTCAAACTGTCAGTAGGGGCTGGTGATTGGAGCCCTTTTTAGTGTTTAGACTACAGTATTATTTAAATATATCTCTCCGAATTTTTTTTTTTTTTGTCATTTGGTGTTTAAGACCAAGTTAAAGTGAGGCTTTGCTTTTCTTTTCTTTCCTTTTCATTTTTCTTTCTCTTTCTTCTCTTCTCTTCTCTTCTCTTCCCTTCTCTTCTCCTCTTCTCTTCTCTTCTCTTTTTTCCTCCCTCCCTCC